>SNQJ01S0076336.1:15918-29841 GCA_010110895.2 Picea sitchensis
TGGTTGTTTAAGAAGAAGTTTAATTCACAAGGAAAAGTGGAGAAATACAAAGATCAATTAGTAGCAAAAGGTTATTCCCAGGTAGAGGGAATTGACTCTGGTGAGATTTTTTCTCTTGTTGCTAAGTTAATTTCTATTAGATTTATTTTATCTATTGTTGTTTCTTTTGATATTGGAGTGGAACAGATGGATGTGAAGACAACATTCCTACATGTGGATTTGGAAGAGGAAATCTACATGAAGCAGCCATAAGGCTTTGTAGTGAAGGGAAAGAAAGAGTTGGCCTGTAAGCTAAAGACATCATTATATGGTTTGAAGCAATCACCTAAGATGTGGTACCAAAAGTTTGACACATACATCCTTGGATTGGGATTTGTGAGAAGCAGGGATGATCACTGTGTACATTCCAAGCATGTTGGTAATCACTTCATTTTTGTAGTGTTGTATGTTGATGACATGTTGTTGGTAGGAAATAACATGGATGTTATCAAGGAGGTGAAATTGCAGCTATCCTCCAAATTTGACATGAAGGATCTCGGCACTACTAACTTCATTTTGGGAATGGAAATTAAAAGAGATCATGAAAACAGGAAACTCTGGTTGAATCAGAGAAAATATGTTGAGACGATATTGCAGAGGCTTAATATGCATGGAAGTAAACCGGTCAAGGTTCCTATTCCTATAGGTGTAAAGTTGTCTGCAGATCAGTGTACCAATACACAGGAATAAGAAGAGGACATGTCCCATGTTCCGTATGAAGTGTAGTTGGTTGTTTGATGTATGCAATGGTTTGTACTAGACCAGACAATTGCACATGCAATGGGAGTTTTGAGCAGGTATATGTCAAAACCACAGAAGGAGCATTGGACAACAGTAAAGAGGGTCTTCAGGTATTTGCGTGGCACTACCAATTATGGATTTTTCTACCAAGGAAGACCAGGATTGGACAGAGTGGTGGACATACATGGCTTTGTTGATGCAAACTGGGTTGGAGATCTATATTGCAGAAGATATACAAGTGGGCATGTGTTTAACCTATTTGGAGGAGAAATCAATTGGATGAGAAAAAGACAGGTTGTAGTGGCAGTCTCAACTACAGAAGTTGAATACATGGCAGCCACTCATGCAAGAAAGGAAGCAATATGGTTACAGAGATTGTGTTCATGTATTGGGTTGGTACAACAAGTAGTGAGATTAGATTGTGACAGTTAGAGTGAAATCTTCCCAGCAAAGAACACAACTTATCATTCGAAAACAAAGCATATTGATGTTCAGTATCACTTTGTGGGAGACATGGTTGAGGAAAAGACGGTGTTGCTGGAAAAGGTTGACACATTAAAGAATGTTGTAGATTCATTGACAAAGTCCGTGAGCACAAAAAATTTCTCCTAGTGTAGAGTAACAATGGGTATTGTTGCCCTATATTGTTGACTATATAAGCATGTGGACCCCTGGATGCAAAGAAAACAACAAGTGGGAGAATGTTGGGTATGCGTTATATTATTTGCATGTGTGTGTGTGGGCACGTCAGATTCGACAACTGTGTTTTCTGTTTTTAGAAGTTTTCTAAATTAATATCGGATTAAGGGATTACGGTTTTGGTATATACGAAATACCTAAAAACATTATATATATTGTATGGTGAATGGTGAAATTCAATATAATGAATATAAGAGAGGTTTTCCCCAGTTGAGGGTTTCTAGTATAAATCTTTGTGTACTATGTGTATGAGCCATTGATTAAATTATGTTTTTCTTAAGAATCTATATGTATTTATTTACTTCATAGGTTTAAAAATTACACTCCCCCCCCTCCGAACTAACCTCCTTATTGCTTGTCGATACTGCATTCTCTCCTGCCGCCACCTATCCTCCACTCACATCACTCGTGCTCCTGCCCCCCACTTCCCCTTCATGTCACCTCTGTCATGTTGTCGTGTCCCCCTTGACCACTCACCCCCTCTGTCTCCACGTTTTCTCCTTGTACCACATCACCCTCGCTCCATTACACCTCAGCTCCCCCATGTTGGCACCCATGTTTTCCCAGTCATATCTCCACCAACTGCATCATTCGACTTGGCCATATCTCACTCGTCATGCCATGCGAGTTTGCACCAATCACCTCGCATCTCGCCATCGCCTTCCTCCATGTCCGCCTGTCAGTTCCCCCTACAAGCATCCAACAAATATCCAGATGTAAAAAGGACAAGGCGAGGCCACCACATTTTCCAGGTGCTGCATTGACTCCATCTGTCATGATCCCGATGAAGACAGTTAATGAAATTTGGTGAAGTGGGTGCGACATCGTCTCCTCACATAAATGGAAAGATCAAAAGGAGTTTCAACAAGTCTGTTTCTCTGCAGGTCCCTTCTGAAATACGATTGTGTCTGACAGAAGCTCGCTTCTGACAGAAGACAACATGAAAATTTTGTCAGAGAGCATGCAGACGTAAAGCCTTGAATACAAGGACTCGGGCATGCCTCTGCTATTGGGGGATAATCGTTCTAAGTATATCTAGGCATTTTTGATATTTTGTTAGGGTCGATGGTTGAACTAGGCTCCCATATTGTAAACTTTTGATCAGGCTTATGGTTCTCTGGTTATGTAATTTTCTTTGATACTTCTTGTTTAATGAAAGTCAACTTTTTGTTCATCTTATTTGCCTCTGATGCTGAAGTATCCATGATTGAAGGATTCACGTGGATTGTTTTAATAATATTGTGATATATGTTTGATTGCAGTCCTGTTTTAATGCTCTTCAGTTCCTTAAACTTCAAATCCAAGAGGATCTTGTTTTTTGATTTTCTTCTCCTTATGCTGTTGGAAGACCTGATGTCCAAAGAAGACCTCTACATTCTCCTCACCAGTTCTTCCTCCTACTCACCTTTACTACAACTAACAGACTGAAGTTGATCCAAACCTTAACTGCTTGTGCATGTTGGTCTAGTTCTCTGAGTTAAAATGATATTATCTTGAGTTTGTGCCCATTTAACCTCTTTGAATCATTCATTGTGACATATAACCTAATGGGTACTAGGATTACCTTCAATGTAATATGAAGGTGACTTCTAGTGATAACATTTGGGGCATTGTTGCCTAGGAACAAATTGAAGAAATTTCCCTGGGATAGAATGAAAAAGACATTCTAACTCTGAAGGTGCATTAGAATTTAGTACCATTCAAGATTGCAACTTTCACTGGGTGACTCCACTGTTTGGACTCCATTGTTTCAGTTGTGGCTCCGAAAGCCAAACATACGAGGTCTACTCCACAATTGCCTCTAGCAACGGTTGAAGTTGACACTGAGAGAATTATCAGAAAGGGAAAGACCCCTCGAGAAGGTACTTCAACTGTCGAGCTAGGTGATTCTAGTAATTCTCATAATCCTTCTTTTGCAACTCCAGTAGTTGATTCTCATTATCCTATCATACCATATGTTGGAGTTTCCAGAAATTTAAATTTTGGGATTTTTCCTATTGATTTCTCCCCTCCTAGTCTTGTTTTGGAAAGATTTGACACTCATGTTTACCCTGAAGTTGTATCGTGGTTGAGACCCAGGACCTTGGAAGACTTTCCCACTCCAATATTTAATACTCCTCCTTCTATTAAAATTGCATCATTTACAGAAGGAGAAACCTCTATTCCCTCTAGCCCTGTAGACTTTTCCCCCAAATTTCACCTATTTCCCTTTTCTCCTATAAACACAGTCCCAGTCTCACCTGTCCAAACTCCATCCCCTCCTGGTTCTCCTCTAGTTTATAATCCAATGGCAGGTGCTAACCCTCCTAGAAATAGGATGGATTCCATAGTGGTTGCAAGATATGCCCCTTTAATCTTACCTCATTGATCCATAGAATCTTTTAACGACTATGGTTGAGTTTTAATTTTGCATGCGTTAATTATCCAATTGAGAAGCTTAATGAAAGAATGAGGAAAGAAGAGGAATTATGACAGCCATATACACATAAGAAAATCTGAAATGACATAATATATAGCAAACCATAACACGAGAATTGATAACGGAGTTCGACACAACTTTGCCTACGTCTCCGGGCCTTTGTCTCTGTGGGGGAGGCATCTTTATTTCTGTTCAAAATATCAAAAGTACATCGCAGCAGTGCCAATTGGCTACAAGACTGATCTGTTCATGTTCTTCCAGATCTCTAGAACCCTGCAAAGAAAACGACATGCAAAACAGACGTCCGGAGCTCCCAGAAATGGCCCGCAAGCGTTTGCTCCACAATAGCTTCCCTGCATAAAAATGGCTTTGGCTTGGCTTCCCTTCAGCATAACTCTACTTTTTTCTATCCTCCATGGCCTCAAACAGGCCTGGTTTATATAGATCTAAAGTTGGTTATCCATCTCCAACTTCCTACCACGTGTCGTCTCTAGGGGTTTCCACATCATCTGTACGGCCGTACGGTCTGTACAGACAGCATGCCATGTGGCACTGTACGGACTGTACAGTCATCCCCCTTTTTTGCCTATTTGGGTTTTCGGACAGAACGCGATATCTTGTGCATACGGAGCTCGTTTGACGAAGTAAATATATGGCCAAAATCAAGAAGACGAGTCGGACGCAATGGCGTTGGTTTCGTTGGATTCTGAGCACTTTCATTTTTTAGCCTTTTTGAGCCCTATCAGGCTTCTGGATCACTCATCCAATGAATGCTCTCCCTGCTAGATATTACCTAAAATACATGCCCAAATTCATAGGAGAAGAAGACATAAGTGCTAAATAACACCTTGCTTCCTTATACAGTTATGCAGACAATCTTAACATTGAAAATGAGGATGTGTGGATGAGAGTCTTTGTCTAGAGCCTTGATGGTGAGGCTAGTAAATGACTTAGGGGTCTGACCCCCGTATCCATTGTTGGGATTCAGGCTTTAGATGATGCCTTTTTGAGACAGTTGCGGGATAAAAAGGATTTTTTGTATTATATCACAAAATTTAGATCCCTAAAGAGGAAAGAGGGAGATATTGTCTTTGAATTCTCTAAAAGATTCAACAAAATGTACAATAAGATCCCTACTGAGATAAAGCCTACAGAAACCTCTGCCAAAATTGCCTATGTTAGCGCCTTCAACCCTGAGTTTTTCCTTTTACTGAGAGAAAGAAGATATGCCTCCTTAGCTCATATGCAAGATGCAACCTTAGAGGTAGAATCTAACATAGTAGCATCTGACAAACTTAGGGGGGAATCTGATAGGGACAGGAGGAAAAATAGAGATGAATCCTTAACCTCTAACTCTCCTATTGTCCATCCTCAAGTTGATGAGCTTACCAAATTAGTAAAAAATATTTATGTTGATATGGAGAAGATAAAAATTGAAGGAAAATATACTTATAGAAACACTCAAAAATTTGGTAACAGAGGTAACTTCAGAAGACCCAATAATACTCCTCAGATTATCCAAAGAGATCAATGAAATAGGGATAGGGATGATCAGAGGATTCATTCCCCTCTCCAAAATAACCAGGTTACTGATGAAGAAGGAGAGGAAGAAGAGGTCAATCCTGAAATCCATTATCTTGGAGACACCTCCCCATTTCCCCATTTAACCCAATCTGCATACGAGGAGTCCCTCATGGAAAACCAACTAAATGGGCTAAGCAAGGGGGATAATACCAATATCACTCCAAATAAATACAACCTCAAGTCCGAAAGAAAGAAGGGAGGCCTGATATTCTTGGCCAGCCTACCAGAGCAGAGAAGCCTGCTAAAAATATAACAGACAATAGCAAGGAAAAGAAGACATAGAACCCCTCACCAGTAGCCAAAGGCCCTATCCGAGAAGGGAGAGAAATTATGAAGCCCCCCTCTTCTTTCATCTTTGAGCATGAAATTAAAAAAATTATAATCCATGTACCCCTTTCAGAGCTGGTCAAGCATGAAGACTTCAAAAGGTGCCTTTCTAAACTATTGCATCCTGAGCCTTCATCTCATGCCACTGACTCAGTAAATATCCAAGACGAAAAGCCAATAGTCATCTTAGGTCCTTTGATAGAAGATAGAGATGATTCATCCCCTCCCTTCTATACATCATTGAATATACACGATAAGGTGTTGCATAATTGTATATACATTTCCTAACATTGGATTGTATCATCAATCTCTATTGGAAGCAGATGAAGTAAACCGATAGTTGCAACAGTTATTCCCCTGCCCTTTTTGCATAGAAGGAAGAAGAAAATCCTCGCTGCTAGGTAAGAATGAGTTGATGGGACCGAGTAGGATTCCCCCCTGTGTTGTTTCCAGCCCTCACACTAACTACTGAGTCTCAACCTTCTTCTTAAAGTCAAGTAGCATATATAGTGAACAGAAATAGAACCTGGAGAATGAAAGAGGGAAGTGGTTTTCCATTGGCAAGAGAGAGACAATGTGCTCGTTGGAGTAAGTAAGTAAGGTAATACATAGATAATAGACTTGACTCAAAGATGTTTCCTGGGGGAGAGAGGAGTGCCAAAACTATACCACTGAACAAACCATCCCTTCTTATAGTTGTATCCCGATAACGAGGGAGGGAGGGGTAATTGATTGCTTGAGTAGGCAGAGTATAAATATCAATCCATACCCGACCCGATTCTATTCTTCAAAGCAAGCTTGATAGAGTTGGATTAGTACAGTGGCTATAGGTACAAAGAGGAAGATCACTGAAGCAGTAATAAATTGTTCCCTTGAGATGAATGGTGATGGACTCAGGGGAATCTCATAATCTCATGCCCAAAATTGTCATGGATAAACTTGGATTAGAAATCACAAAGGATTACCATGACTTATATTCTTTTGACTCTAGGAAAGTGAAGTTTCTTGGGGTCATTAAAGATATGGTTGTGACCTTGTTTCAATTTCCCATGAAACGTGTGGTCATGGACATCGTGGTGGCTGATGTTCCGCCCAAGTTCAGTATGCTCTTGTCAAGATCTTGGATAAATATACTTGGGGGAACATTGCAGATGGACCTCACATATGCTACCATTCCTGTGTTTGGGAGGAGACATAGAAGACTATACAAGGAACCTCAACTAGCCTATATTATTAGTGATGAAGCAAACCCCACAAATCACCCTATCTTTTCACTTGACACTGATTTGGGATCCTGTTTATTGCAGCTCACTCATGTCCCTGAACCTCCTCTTGAGATCAGAAAATAGTCCATTTCTTTTTGTGAAAATTCTCCTCCAATCAACTCTGTTTGGAAGATGTTCTTTGATGGAGCCTCTTCTATGGAAGGTGTTGGTGTTGGAGTAGTCTTTGTTTCACCTACTCAAGAGACTATATCTTTGTCCCACAAATTAGATTTTGAAGCTACCAATAATGTGGCATAGTATGAAGCTCTTGCTTTGGGTTTGAGGGCTGCAAAGGACATAGAGATTGAAGCGATCTCAATGTTTTGGGATGTTGAGCTAATTGTCCATCAAATAAAAAATATTTATCAAACCAAGCACCCTAGGATGAGAGCTTATAGAAATGAGGTGTGGGACCTAATTGACATTTTTTTCTTAGCTTTCAACATTTCATTTATTCCAAGAGAAGAGAATACCATGGTTGGTTCTTTGGTTGTTTCAGCAAGTAATTTCAGAGTCCTTGTGCTACCCAAACTCAGGTATGATGTAGAAGTGAAATAAAGACCCTCTATACCTGACAATGTCAAGCATTGGAAAGTATTTGAGGATGATCTTGAGATCAAAAGATTCCTTGAGACTGATGATGAATTTGTTGCATTACATATCGATCAAGATCATAATTCTGAAAGTAATCCTCATGTTGATTCTTTTCTAAACAAAATTGCTAATCATCATATTGTTCAGTTGCCTAGCAATCATATTCCAAAGGGACTAGTTCCTTTGGAAAGACTATTTGACAGGAATGATGTGGCAGTGAAAGTTAAGGTTTCAACTAATTATGTTGACGTAACTTAGTGCAACATTGGTACAAAGAAGGATACAAATTTTTTCAAGGTGTCAAGCAGCTTGTCAAGGGAAAAAAGGGATGAATATGCTAAGCTGTTAAAAGAGTTTGTTGATGTGTTTTCATGGACATATCAAGATCTTAGAACATACGACACAAGTATCATTGAACACAAAATTCCCTTGAAAGAAGAGGCAAAACCTTTAGGGAAGAAACTCAGACAGATAAACCCCATGTTGTTGCCTATTATGGAAAGGGAACTAAAGAAGTTGCTAGACATCCAGATAGTTATCCCCTTGAGATATTCTGAGTGGGTGGCCAACTTAGTTCTAGTGAGAAAGAAGGGTGGAGAAATCAGACTTTGTGTTGATTTCCAGAACNATAAAAAATATTTATCAAACCAAGCACCCTAGGATGAGAGCTTATAGAAATGAGGTGTGGGACCTAATTGACATTTTTTTCTTAGCTTTCAACATTTCATTTATTCCAAGAGAAGAGAATACCATGGTTGGTTCTTTGGTTGTTTCAGCAAGTAATTTCAGAGTCCTTGTGCTACCCAAACTCAGGTATGATGTAGAAGTGAAATAAAGACCCTCTATACCTGACAATGTCAAGCATTGGAAAGTATTTGAGGATGATCTTGAGATCAAAAGATTCCTTGAGACTGATGATGAATTTGTTGCATTACATATCGATCAAGATCATAATTCTGAAAGTAATCCTCATGTTGATTCTTTTCTAAACAAAATTGCTAATCATCATATTGTTCAGTTGCCTAGCAATCATATTCCAAAGGGACTAGTTCCTTTGGAAAGACTATTTGACAGGAATGATGTGGCAGTGAAAGTTAAGGTTTCAACTAATTATGTTGACGTAACTTAGTGCAACATTGGTACAAAGAAGGATACAAATTTTTTCAAGGTGTCAAGCAGCTTGTCAAGGGAAAAAAGGGATGAATATGCTAAGCTGTTAAAAGAGTTTGTTGATGTGTTTTCATGGACATATCAAGATCTTAGAACATACGACACAAGTATCATTGAACACAAAATTCCCTTGAAAGAAGAGGCAAAACCTTTAGGGAAGAAACTCAGACAGATAAACCCCATGTTGTTGCCTATTATGGAAAGGGAACTAAAGAAGTTGCTAGACATCCAGATAGTTATCCCCTTGAGATATTCTGAGTGGGTGGCCAACTTAGTTCTAGTGAGAAAGAAGGGTGGAGAAATCAGACTTTGTGTTGATTTCCAGAACATGAAGAGAAGCTCAAACAAGGATAATTACCCCCAGCCAAAGATGGAGCACATATTACAGAGGGTGACAGGTGCATCTAGGATGTCCATGATTGATGGATTTTCTGGCTACAATCATATTTCTGTCTTGCCTGAAGACAGAGAGAAAACATCATTCACCACTCCTTGGGGTACATTCATGTACGCTAACACACCCTTTGGATTGATGAACGCAAGGGAAACCTTCCAGTGAGCTATGTACATCAACTTCATTGGAGAAAGGGATAAATTTGTGGTCATCTATCTAGATGACATTATAGTTTTCTCTAGGTCTGACAAAGAACATTGTGATCATCTGAGAAAGATTTTCCTTAAATGCAGAAATTTTGGTCTCTCCCTAAATCCTAAAAATTCATTGTTTGCAATGAAGGAGGGAAAATTGTTGGGGCACATTGTGTCAGCTGAAGTGGTGAATATTGATCCAAACAGAGTGGAGGCCATCTAGTCCTTGTCTTTTCCCACATCTAAGAAAGAGGTTTAGTCCTTCTTGGGTAAAACAAATTTTCTAAGGAGGTTTATTTCGAATTTTGTTGAATTAGCTAAATACATTACATCCATACTCAGAAAAGGGAATGAAGTGAAATGGACTGTTGATTCCAGAGATACTTTCAACCAAATCAAGAAGGCCTTGATTGAAGCACCTATGCTCATCAGTCCCGATTACTCCAAGGATTTTTTGATTTTTTCCTTTGCTTCTTTTGATACAATAACAATTTTTTTATTGTAGAAAGTTCTCAAAGAAACCTATTTTATTGTTTTATTGTTTTATTGAAGGTCCGGAGCAACCTATTTCCTTTTTCAGCAAAGCACTGAGGGACATTGAAATAAAATATGATATCATGGAAAAACAGGCCTATGCTTTGGTGAAAGTTCTCAAAGATTTCAGGATCTATGTCCTGCATTCAAAAGTCATTGCATATGTCCCTTCAGCCTCTGTGAAGGATATTCTTATTTAGCTTGACATAGATGGAAGAAGGAGCAAGTGGATTGCCAAAATCCTTGAATTTGATCTATAAATAAAGCCCACAAAATTGGTAAAAGGCCAAGGATTAGCCAGGCTGGTAGCTGAATCTAATTTCAAATCTTTGGGGGTTAATTTCATCAACACTTGCTTATAAAATCAGCAGGCTTAGTTGTTTGATAAAGATCCTCAAGTCAACCCTCCATTCGCAGAATGTACCTGGTACAAAGACATTATATTTTTTTTGCAAGAGTTGCGACCTCCTGATGGTATGGAGAAGAATAGGATACGATATTTAAAGATTAAATCTATTAAATACTACCTCGTTGACCAAGTCTTGTACTAGAAGGACCCTCTGGGATTTATTTTGAGATGTCTAGACCCACAGGAGGCCCAAAAGATTATGTTTGATTTTCATGATAGTCTATGTGGGGGGCATCACTTCTGGAGAACCATAGCCTATAAGATTCTCAGGGCTGGGTATTTCTATCCTAGTTTATTCACTGATGTTTGTGCAAAGATTAGAGCTTGTGCTAAGTGTCAAAAATTCTCTGGAAAGCAGAAGGTCAAGTCTTTGTCATTGAATCTTGTGGTAGCTTCAGGACCCTTTTAGCAGTGGAGCCTAGATTTTATTGGGGAAATTCATCCTACTTCAAGTGGTCAGCACAAGTGGATGTTAACTACCACAGATTAATTTACCATGTGGATAGAATCCATCCCCATAAGGAGTGCTTCGTACAAGGAAATCATTGGTTTTCTTGAGCATATTATGGCAAGGTTTGGCTGTCCGAATAGGATTGTCACTGATAATGTTGCATATTTCAAGGCTGAACCATTGATCCAATTTTGTGAGCAGTTTGGAATTACACTGATTCACTCTACTCCTTACTACCCCCAAGGGAATGGACTAGTAGAGTCCTTTAACAAAATCCTTATAAAGATCATCAAAATACTGTTAGAGGACAATAAGAAAGCATGGGATTCGAAGCTCAAATTTTCTCTATGGGTTGATAGAGTGACAACAAAGAGGTCTCTTGGTCTCTCTCCTTTTGCAACTTGTGTATGGATTTGAGGCCATTTTTCCTTTTCATCTTGCCTTGCCTGTAGAAAAAATATTCCAAGACTACCAAGGAGAACTTGATGACAGGATTAGAAGAATACAACAACTGGTAGAAGTGCAATAGACTAGAGAGCAGTTGTTGGACAAAGCACATGAACATAAATAGAAGATCAAGTAGTCTTTTGACAAGAAGATAAGAAAAGAATATTTCATGCTAGGAGATCTAGTACTCAAATGGGATGCACCCAAATAGGACAGAAGCAAACATGGTAAATTTGAAGCCCTGTGGATTGAACCCTTCAAATTTTCTGAGGTGTTTTCAAATAATACTTGCAGGTTGTAGAATTTGGAGGATATTGAAGTTTTTGGTGGCCCTGCAAATGGGCATTTTATGAAAAAGTTCTTTGTTTGAGCCATGAATGGATTCTTCATGTCATTGTAAATATCATTCTTATTTTGTGTGTAATAGATGACTCAATAAACCAAACTAAGACTTTGAAACTATTGAGGTTCTTAGATCCTCCCAGGGACGTCTCTATCCCCTATGGAGCCTAATGTTAGAACATATGTTTGTAAAGGAGTGTTTTCCCTTAGGAATTGACCCCTTGGTGAAAAAATAAAGGAAAGCGAGCTAAACTCCCACAAAATGTGTTATATCCAAGGCTAGAAGGAGTGATTTGACATCTTGGCGTGTTTTGGTAAGGAGCATACAAATCTTAACGGTTGAGATCTGTGCACTCAGATCAACGGTATGTGTTCCATATCTGACCCCCCCCCGACCTTCTTCCTTGAACGAGGGGGTATGANCCTACGATCTAGCCTCCTTACCACTTCTCAATATTGCCTTATTTCCTACCACCACATGTCCTCCACTCACATCACTCACGTGCTCATCCCCTTCCCACTGTCACATCTCCCCTCTCACCTCCTGACATGTGTCTTCCACTTCCCCTTCATGTCACCTCTGTCATTTTGTCGTGTCCCCCTTGACCACTCACCCCCTTATGCCTCCACGTCTTCTCCTTGTGCCATGTCACCCTCACTCTTTTACACCTCATCTCCCACATGTTGGCACCCACACTTTCTGAGTCATATCTCCGCCAACTGAATCATTCCACTTGGCCATATCTCACTCGTTGTGCCATGCAAGTTTGTGCCAATCACCTCTCATCTCTCCATCACCTTCCTCCACGTCTGCCTATCGGTTTCCCCTATAAGCATCCAGCAGAGATCCATATGGAAAAAGGGCAGGGCAAGGCCACCATGTTTTCCAAGTATCGCATTGACTCTGCATGTCCTGATCTTGATGAAGAAAATTAATGAAAGTTGGTGAAGTGGGTGAGACATCATCTCCTCCCATAAATGGAAGCCCGAAGGGATTGTCGGCAAGTTTGTTTCTCTACAGGTCCCTTCTAAAACATGATTGTGTCTGACAGAAGCTCCTATCTAACAAAAGATAGCATGCACAGTCTGTCAGAGATAATGCAGACATAAAGCCTTGAATACAAGGACTCGAGAACGCCTTTGTTGTTGGGGGCTAATTGTTCTGAGTATATCTAGGAATTTTTTATATTTTGTTAGGTTCGATGGTTGAGCTAGGCTCCCGTATTGTAAACTTTTGATGAAGCTTTTGGTTCTCTGGTTATGTAATTTTCTTTGAGACTTCTTGTTTAATGAAAGTCAACTTCCTTTTCATCTTATTTGCCTCTGATGTTGAAGTATCCATGATTGAAGGATTCACATGGATTGTTTTAATAGTATTGTGATGTATGTTTGATTGCAGCCATGTTTTAATGCTCTTCAGTTCCTGAAACTTCAAATCCAAGAGGATCTTATTTTCTGAGTTTTTCCTCCTTAGGCTACTGGAAGACCTGATGTCTAAAGAAGACCTCTACATTCTCCTCACCAGTTCTTCCTCGTACTAACCTTTACTACAAATAACTGACTGAAGTTGATCCAAACCTCAACTACTTGTTCATGCTAGTCCAGTTCTCTGAGTTAAAATGATATTATCTTGAGTCTGCTCCCATTTGACCTCTTTAAATCATTCATTGTGACATATAACTTGATGGGTACTAGGCTTACCTTCAACACAGTTTGAAGGTGACTTCTAGTGATAAAAGCACCAAAAAAAGATTTAGATTGTTTCAAGAAAAGTTGGTGATGAGAGAGTATATGGAGAACTCGATCTACATGAGCAAGATGGTCTATCCATGTTTTTATATAGATGAGGATATCATCAAAGAAAACTAAGACAAAATGACGGAGAAAAGGACGAAAGACATGATTCATGAGGCTTTGGAAAGTGGAGGGATCATTACACAAACCAAAGGGCATGACCAAAAAATCATGGTGGCCTTCATGAGTTCTAAAGGCAGCCTTAGGAATGTCTACCTCTTTCATACAGATTTGGTGGTAGCCAGAATGAAGATTAAGTGTTGGGTATGTGTTATTTTCGGGCCGACATATTTTCGCCAGGCCGACATATTTCCGGGACGACATATTTCCGGGAACACATGATATTAGGTGGTTTTCGACACATGGTTTTTTGCCGCTGGTTTTCTATTTCCGGTTAAGGAATTAGGGTTTTGGACTAATCCAGGTCATTGGGTTAGGGTTTTGGATGCCGCTGGCTCCTATATGTATATTGTATTGTAAACAATGTAACATAATTGTATGAATATAATATATGTTGGTT
>SNQJ01S0076337.1:0-10198 GCA_010110895.2 Picea sitchensis
TGTTTATGAATAGACCTAGAAACCAAATGGTATCTTTTCTTTTTGTTATTGCTTTCTTTCATGAAAATACCTAGAGACCCAAAAGGTACATACATTAAATCTAAATCATACCTTTCAACCAAGGTTCCTTCCGACCTTTTTGGGGGAAGGAACGTTCCACTCATAAACTCCCCTGTCTGATACCGAAAAACAGGAGGTAGCTCAACTTAAAGAGCTAAAGTAGTCTCTGAAGAGACTAACACAAGGAGAACTATAGAATAAGAAATTGAAGCATCAATAATAGTGGGACAGGAGGCAAGACCACTCGAGCCTTCTGTAGAACCAAACAATACAACCTTTGTTTTCTTACCACCATTAGGAGATCCTAAATTTGTGGACATCATATTTGTGTGAACCAAGTTTTATCAAATGACAAGATGAATTTGAAGATGACCGTTAGTTTGGAAGAACTCTCTCAAATCCTAGAAACAACCGGGATTTCTTCTGTTCAAGAAGAGCATATTTTGGCAGCAACCAAAAGTGTATCTACCTCTCCCAAAATATTAGAAGAATCAAGGTCCTATGAGCTACAAAATGATCTTCCTTGCCAAACTATGAAGGAAGTTGAAAACCTATGGACTACCTCTGGTGGAGAGCAATCACTAAGACCTGAGATTAAGGAGTTCTCAACATCCATCTCAACAGATCCTTTATGTACTTCAGAAATCAATCATCCAAAAGAAGAGGATCTTCATAGCACGATGAAGGAGAGCATAGAAATTATTGTTGATAAACATCAAGATTACACTGAAATTTGGTTTCAAGAGGTCATCAGGCCACAATATTATTCTCTTCTTCAGCACCTTTTGATGTCCAAACAAGTAGGTTGGTTTCTTCTTCATATCCAGGTAATCATTGTTGTAACTTTTTCATATATGGATATGACTATGTTTCTTACCTTTCTTTGCACATGGTTACATTGGAAGAGTTCTTACACTTGAATAAATATTTTCCCTTTCTTTTTAGGTAGGGTAGGATAGTAAATAAAAGATGCATATTGTTAGTTTAGCTTAGAGTCTAATGCAACCTCATTTTACATTTTCTTTTAATAAAATATATATGAGATACATGTTCCAATGACTTGATCTCATTAGACTTTGATATTTTAGAGTGTGTTTTTTTTCTAGAGACTTCTGTAGGTATTTATTTCACCAAGAGTAGACAGTTTCAAGGAAATATAAAATAAGGATTTGACTTCGAAACATTACTATACTTGAACCTTGTTGTCTGCTAAGCATCAAATGAATAATGACTTGTTGTAGTTAGCCATGTTTTGCAAATATTTTCATCTTCTTGTTCTTAAGGCATTTTAAAAAGCAGTTTCTCTTGAAACTCTTCACCACTGTATAAGGAAGTGATACCATAACTATCAAGCCTAGAGGTCTCTCGTACAAATTTTCCAGGAAACCTGAGTAAGTGAGTCAAGTGTCTTTATCAAAGAGTAACAAGGAGGTCTAATTAGCGGTTAGTCATGGAAACATCACAATAACTACAAAGGAAGAAATCAAGTTGAGCCTAGAGATACCTTTCTCAATGGTACCATCCACTACACACTAAATAGCTTGATTATATCATATCTTTAGATAGGCCAAGTCCTCTTAAGTACCCCTTACATTGGGACAATCACTAAGTAATATAATGGAAAGTTATCCTTTAACATAAATACCATCCCAATTAAAAAAAAAAAAAAAAATGGTTTTCAGAGTTGTTCCCCCATCTTCTTTTGTAAGCAGTCTTATACTAAAATCTTAAAATATGGAGGGCCAGTCTCTAAGGGTTTAAGAGGCTAACCCACCGAGATACTGAACAGGGCTACTGGCAGCAGGTACCGGCCTGTGGTATGACTAGGTAAACCTGTCGGAGTACTGAACATGCTTACTGGCAGCGGGGCATTCTACCTAGCGAGGATGATAATCTAACAAAAATAAATCATAAATTTAAACTTGTCTTGATGTACAACATTACTTGCAGACAAAGCTGACATGAAGTATGTATGGTTAAGCTAAGGTTAATGAACTCCATAAACTTTCCCTTGGGAAATAACTCTAAGACTATCTTGAAACTCTCTTTCCTACCTATTCTTATCTATATATAGGATCTCTTATCCTATAGGTGGGGACATCTTCTAACTATCTCATCAGACCAATCTATGAAATTTTATCTTTACACTTGACATACTGTAAATCTTCAGCTATGGGGAGAACTGACTGGTTTCCTATATTTTTTATTGTGAGGTGTCATAATACTTAGGTGTGGGCGAGGAGTTCATGAATTAACAAATGATCATTGCCTAGATAAGTAAATCTTTGTAAAAATTTGGTATTATTTTCATGATACAGGTTATTACATCAGCAGTCATTTTATCTTGAAATGCTAAACTCCTATGTGCTATAAATTGTTGTATATGTCCTTAACAAACCACTCTATTGGTTTATTTTTGTTACAGGTTGTTCATTGTAGGTTTGACATCACATTTTTGTTACAAGTTGTTCATTGTAGGTTTGACATTACATTTTTGTTACAATTTGTTCATTGTAGGTTTGACATTACTTGTTTTATGCAAGTGGATTGAGTGAGCATGGTGGCAAAATCAACAACAATGGAACACTCTTAGCCTACCTCAACTCCTATTCACTATGTTCGTGGCCTCTGAGGAATTATTGCCTCAACCAAAAATATCCCAAGAGTTGGAGACCGTTGATTTAAACACCACCATTTGCCAAGAGCAAGCTATAACAAGGTTTTCAAAACCAAATTTCAGAACATCTCTAGAGCTAAGGGATACTCCAAAGAGTGGATAAAAGAGGAGCTAATCAACCCTCTCATAGTCATCACCAGATTGATTACATGTGAAGGTAGATATTCCATCTTTAAAGCTTGTCAATTTTGATTATTAGCTCAGTTTCAATTCCATAAGCCATTGTAACTTTCCCTTTTCCTTCTTAAAGATTCTCGAGAAGATGTCTTCCCAAGTGAGGAAGAATGTAACCAATCCCCATAACAAATTATTTCACCATGGCCTTATCAAACTACTTGTCTTAGCTGAGTTGGAAAAACAGGGGAAAATGTGGGATGAGTTCATATACCAATTTCCAAACTCTCATCTTACAATCAAGACTAGCAAGAAGACTCTTGATCTAGGGACTGTTACTCCACACAAACCCTCATGCTCAAGCTATTCCTTTACTGGGCCAAAAGTCCAAGAAGCCTATTACTAACCCCCCTCTAAAAACAGTAAAGACCAAGAAGCATATTGCTAGTTCATGGCACGAGGACATGCCATATATTTGGTCTGGGGGGGGTTTCCTGAGCTAAAAATGCTAAGTATTTCCCATTTGTATAGCAAACCCATGAGAAGAGGAAGTAGGATTTCTGTCAAAATTCTGTCATATTGTCTTTTTACAAAGTCTTGGGATATTATATCAGAATTTGTTTGTATTGGTATGCTAAATTATATACTGCTGAAATTATTGTGTGTGTTATAAGATCCTATGCGTTTTTATGTTTATGTTATAGAAGACCGATTATACTTAACTACTCTTTGTGAGAAATACAGAGTGATTACAATTGCTAAATACTTACTCTCATATGTATTACAAGATTATGAAAAGAGGATCAATTGTTTGAATTGTTACATATTGATGATAGGAAATAAAAATTCTCCTGTTCACCATGCCTACCAATACAAACCAAGCCTTTTTTTAGTATCTGTCAGTTCTGTCAGTCACCAGTGATCAAATTTACTCTTTCATGTGATTGATAGGGTTATTAGGTCAAATTGTTATATTTTCAAAATACAATTCTCAAATAAAATTTGACATATATTGGTTGTAAAATTTTCATTGGTGTATCTAGGTGTCATTACTACTCCCTCCACTCATCCAAGGTCATAAATTCTCATCATGGTCATGTCATCCTTGTCATAAATTTTCAAATGATTGTCTTGGTCAAAGTTCTACTTAAAATTTGGTTTTTGAATTAAGGAAGATGAATTTGACAAAAGTGAAAGCGGTTTTTGTCAATAATAGACTAAGAAACAAAAACCTCCATCGGTTTATGCACAGGTGTTATCATTTGAGATAAATTCCCCAAATATAGTCGCTATTGAAGGTTTTTCTACACATTTGGAGAACTTGACTCGAAGTCAGTTTTTTCAGAGGTTTGGAGAAGGCATTTGCAGTTCTTTATTCTTCCATTGTGTAGAATACATCCTAAAATTTCCACCCATACCACTTTCAGCCCAAAATTCCTCTATGAAGGCCTCCAAAATTCCTATCAAAGACCACGCTACATTTTTGCTAAGAGCACGCTATGCTTCTGCAAGTTTTGAGTAACCAACTTCAAGCTAGGTTTCTGAACAAATGCGAAATTAATTTTGAAACATGGAGGAGGTTTTTGTTCATAACATACCAAAATACAATAACCTCTCTCAAGTTTTGAATATACTTTATGGTTTGGTAGATATTCTATCATCTTACAGGCCTATGCTTTCAGAAAATAAAACGCTCTATATTTTTTCCTGTTATAGTCATATTTTATTTTTGTGTTTTACTAATAAACGAGAATGAATTTGTGAAAACCAAGAGAGGTTGTTATCAAATAAATATTAAAAAACAATAACCTCTCTCAGTTTATAAATATACGTTATGGTTTTGGATATATTCAAATCTCTTAAGGGCCTAGTTTTTTAGAAAATAAAACACTCTGTTTTTCCTGTTTTAGTCATGTTTCCATGGTGTGTTTTCCTAACAAATGAAAGTGAATTTTTGAAAACAAAGAGAGGTTTTTGCCAATAACATATTCAAAAACAAAAAGAACTTTCATTTTTTACACAGGTTTTACTACCTTGTAGTTATAGGTGTCACTTTGATACCTATTTTTCACAAGTTCGCCAGGCCATAATTGTTGCGCTTATGGGAAGTCACTTTTGGAACTAATTATTGCAGAGGTAAAATTGTTGTTTTGAATGGTTTACGAGATCAAGGGTATAATATACATCTCAAGTATTCCTCACATGTCATCAACAACCTCCAAAAACTCCAAACCCTCCAGTTCAAACTTAGAGAGAATGAAACAATGAGTTGTCATTTACGCCATGATAATGTTGTCCTACAACCCAAGATGAATTCTCTATAGAATAAGGTTGATGATATTAACTTCCACCAATAATAGTATTTGGATGCAGTTAAAACACCACAAAAATCCTAAGTCAAAATCCCCCAGGCAAGAGGGAGAAACTTCTAAAGCCGATCCACCCCCTCCTTCTCAAGTTTAGTCATAAAGGGCAATTTCTTTTTGTTTGCAGTGGGACCTGCTAAATCTTAGGTGTGGGGGTAATGTTGGGCCCGAGATATGATCATTTTTATGACGGTTATTATACACTTTTTCCGCATGTACATATGTGTTTTTCACGTTTGGAAGGATCTTTCTAGAGAATTTGATGATAAAATGGTATGATCAGCATAAGGTACGTGTAATTCATGTTTAATGATTAAATCAAGTTTAATTCATCATGTTCTATGATTTCCAAGAGTTAATTCATGTTTTTATGCTATTACAAGGAAAAACGCACCATGTTTCTACTTCCGACACTTGATCTGACACTCGTTCCAGCACTTGTTCTGGTACCCGATCCGACACTCATTCCAACACCCAGTATTGCACATAAACGCAAGGTGAGTTGGCGGTTATGGAATTGGTGGCCAGTGATGGACAAATCGGGGACATGGGTTTTCTTCATGATTGTCCCCTCTAGCTACTAAGCTCAAGACAACTCAATTTCAGTTGTCCAAAGAAGGCGCTTACTGGTTTTCTTTGTTTTGTTAGTTAGGGCATCATTTATTGTAATTTTCCGAAATTAGAAGTGGTTAGACCCTCATGTGGTCGACCACTTGGGTTGTAAGATTATAAATGCTGACAGGATGGTCATTAGATTGTTAACCAAGGAGAAGAACCAGTGTATTAGAGAAAAATTTGTTTTTTCTCTATTTTGATATTTTACATTGCCAGAATTATGCTAGAACTGTGTTTTCAAGCTTTAATGGTTGATTCGCCTTGTTAAGCTTGTGGTGTGCTTCTAAAGAGTGACCACAACTTGCTGGGGGGGGCACCAATAGTCTGGTAACTCTTCTTTGGTTTATTTATGCATTTTTTGTAGTTTAGTTGTCTCTCTTTATTTCCTATACATGCATTTTTTTTTGTTATTTAACTTCTTGTTGTAGTTTAAATCAATTTAACTCTCTTTTTCAGGTTACTATGAAGGCTCGTGCTAACATGAATTGATCTTGTAGTTAGGAATGGATCTGCAGATCCCTAGATTAACCCCATGTGTAGTTAGATATTAGTTTACATTTTCATTTCTAATTGTAGAATCAAGTTTAAAACAGGGTTTTAATTAGAATAGAACAAAGTTTTTAATTGGGTTTTCTTTGACAAGGGTTTGATGGATGGGTAGAATTGATTTAAGTTTTTAATCATAGCTTGCTTATTTCATTTTTATGTAGAATTGGCTTAGCTATTTGCTGGTTAATGTAATTGTTAGTTTACTTTTAATTTCTGTTTTTAACCATTTCTTTCTTGTAGTTTGAATTGTTAGAATAGATGTAGTATAGTTTCATTTATGTAATTTCCTTTCCTAGGATTAAAATGCAATTGAATTTATTAGTTAATGGTTGAATCTAGTTTTGCTTATGTAGTATAGAAGTATACATGATGATCTCATTATGTTGTTGATGGTTCATATATGAATATGCAAGGTATTTAACATTGTTTTGTCAAGGCTAACTCTCATTGGATTGTTGAATCCATACCTTTTACTTTGCCATTGAGATTAGTGTTGAGCTCATACCACTGGAATTATCCTTTGTTGTCAAGTGCCATTGAGATATCATCTGACACCGAAGACATTCACACAACCAACATCATTATATTTGAATTGTCATAAGTTAAAATATAGTTTTCCTGCTTTCATAGATATAGTTTCTTACTTTCATAGGTTGGAATAAAGTTTTATTGTTGTTGTAGGATAGATAGACTTTTATTTGATAGATTAGATAGTAGTTTTCTCAAGAATTAGTTGTTAGTCTTTATTTCTCTCAATAGACTAGATTTCCTTTCATGCATTGCATTGAGCATTTAAATTTCCTTTCATGCAAGAGAAATAGTTTTGCATTAGGCATTTAGTCCACTTGCCTCTTAGGCTAGATAGTTGTTCAATGAGAAGTTTTGCTTGCAATAGTTAGTTTCCTTTTCTTACTTGTCTTTTTCTTTCATAGGTTAGTTAGTTTCCTTTGCTTACTTGTCTTTTGCTTTAGTAGGTTAGTTAGGTGTCTTTGTTTACTTGTCTATTTGCTTTAATAGGTTAGATAGGTGTTTTTTCTTACTTTCTTATTTATTTTCTTTCATAGGGTAGTTGTTCATTGAATGTAGGTTGGCAAGTTAAAGAAGTTTGCTTTTGTCATTTGCTTAGATAGTTGTTTATTGCCTATTTTTGAACTAGTTTTCTTTAGATAGGATTTTACTTGCTTTCTTAGGAACTATCCATCGATCCTTGGCCAAAAGGTACTTAGGTCACCTAGTTTCAATTTGCTTAGTAGGGTTTTCTCATTAGATAGATTTACTTGAGTAGATTAGCCTTAGATAGTTGCCTTCCTTAGTTAGACTATACTCCTACTAGCCTTCTACCTTTGGCATATACTTTGCTACAACTCTAAGTTTACTTACCCCGGGTTGACAATTTAATTGAGGATTTTTAGTGTGTTTTTAGTTCATATATAACACCCATCAGTTTGTAGTGGAATATTCTTAGGAGAATATTCTTAGCTAAAAATTCAGAAAAAGTGAGTGTAATATCTCCAACATCACCCCAGAACACTAATAGTGTGTAATGAAGAATGGTTCCCAACTACAATACCATGTTAGGTGCCCATTTTACAATGCCTCTAAATGAATGAACATTGAAAAAGAGAGGAAAGAGGTAAAAAATCATGGAAATACCCCCCCTCGAAGTACAATGCACAAAATATGAATAATAAAATCCAGTTGCTAAGCATTTGTGTCCTTCATTCCAAAGCGACCATGCAAATGTGCAAGGTTATGATCGATGAAGACTCTATTGAATATGTAGAAATTAAGTTGGATATATTGAAGTATTTTGGAAACATTTATTTCCTTGTATCTACTCACATTCCTGTCTACTTCCCTCTTGGTCCCATGGACCCATATGCACCAAACAATCTTCCTATATAAAGGAAGCAAAACCAAATATCAAGTCTAGTTCTCAAGGAGATACCCTGCAACATCTACATAGAGATGAGGGTTTCAATATTGAACCATGTAGCAATGCATGTGCATAATTGGTTTAGTAGCTACAAGTGAATGATGAATCTCCTTAAACTGAGATCTCATCCACTTATGATCTAGTGGACCTCCCACAAGGTCACCTTCTCCCAATAGGGTAGACTGCGCCTACTTAGGCATTTGTTGGGGATCATCATATGTATGTCAAGACTGTGAATATGTATTCTATGGATCCTTCAAATCTGTATTGGAGCTCATATTTGTGGTCAACTATGAATATGTGGACGCGTAATCTTGGATATATGATGTAATAGGATGTGCATGCAGATCCTAAGATGCATTCCTTTGACCATTCCCCGTTTATTGATTTGTTGCATGTACCTAAAATTTAGATTACCAAATATCTCGTGCCAAAATAGACCATCATCATCAGAATGAATCATTAGAAATGAGGAATCAGATTTAGAAATAAACTTATAGAATGTATACAACCAAGAATAGCGATGGAGTTTTCATGCATGTCATATATGGTCAGGGAAACTGGTGTGAATTCCACCCTTTTTCATGTGCCTGATTGTGCTATATAATAGATAGAGAGTAGATTCATGGAGATTTTTGGAACATGAAAGACATTCTAAAAGATTCCATGTTATATCTCTACTCTTCCTTATCAAGTGATCTCTATGGAGTATCATCACCCATAAGGATGGGAGGATCCATGCTAGCAATTAAAGATGAAAATACATCTTTTGTGGTTTCCATGTGATGGGATGTGTATGAATCCAAAATACATGCATTGAGAGAAGAATGAATAGAAATCAAAGCATGAGAATTACCTCATTTTCTCGACACTTGATTTTCCAGCTTCTTCTTGGTACATTGATAATTTGTTCCCTAATATTGTTCTTCTGAAGTACCTATGCCATGAGATCAATTTGTTTCTTCATACATATTGATTCAGGATGAGAGTCATGATTGTAGTAACCACATTTTGGATTCCCTTTCCTTCCCTTTCCACCATTAGAACTTGAGGATCGTTCATGTTTGAAACAAGAATCACCCTCATAATGTAATGAGGATAAGCCCAGTACCCATTAGTTATACAGTAAATGTAAATGAGTTTTAAGGGGGTCAAATGGATACGACTCGAGATAATGACTTTCTAACTCAGAAAATCTGGGCTCCCATGCACAAGAAATTGAGGTCTTGTATCAAATTCAGTTTAGTGAGAAAGTGTAGAGGTCTGCTATGGACATCAGGTCTTCCAACAACCTAAGGAGGAAAAAACTCAAACACAAGATCCTCTTGAATTCAAATTTTCAAGGAAATTGAAAGACATTATGACAACACTATAATCATATATTCATCATAATACAGTTACAACAATCCATGTGAATCAGTCAATCATGAATTCTCTCAGTATCAGAGGAAAATAATATGGAAGAAGAAATATGACTTAGATTAATCAAGAAGTCTGAAATCAAGTTACATAACCAGAGAACCAGAGTTCTTCATCAAAATATTGCAATAAGGGAGCCTAGCTCAACCATAGACCCTTAAAAAATATTTTGATGAAGCAAGGAGGTTACGGTTGTTACCAGAGTTTCAAGCTCACGAGATTGTGAGTCGTTGGATCCTCACCTAGTTACTCGTCAGTCGTAGGATCTGACAGGAGTTGCACAGGGGTTAAAATCTCGTAGGCAGGGTGTAAGTCCCGAAAGGCATCAGGATATCAGAGTTCAGAATATCGGGAGTCTAGAGGATAGGAGATCGGGTCACTTTATAGTGAAAACCCCAATTTTGATCTGGACCGTCCATCTTGAGGAGACATGTGGCGAAGATCTAGAACCCGTTGGTATTT
>SNQJ01S0076337.1:17068-36785 GCA_010110895.2 Picea sitchensis
CGCAAGGAGTGCATGCATGTGTTTCTTGAGAGACTCAAAGTCGTGGAAAATCTCATAGAGACTCAAACTTGCGAAGCCGCCGAAGGGAAGTGATGAATGGTCAGATTTCTTTATAGAGGATTAGAGAAATCCCACCAGCCATCTGATATGATAGAGAAGCAAGGAGGTTACGGCTGTTACCAGAGTTTCGAGCTCAGGAGATTGTGAGTCGTTGGATCCTCACCTAGTTACCCGTCAGTCGTAGGATCTGACATGAGTTGCACGGGGATTAAACTCTCGCAGGTAGGGTGTAAGTCCCGAAAGGCATCGGGATATCGGAGTTCGAAATATCAGGAGTCTAGAGGACAGGAGATTGGGTCACTTTATAGTGAAAACCCCGATTTTTATATGGACCGTCCATCTTGAGGAGACACATGGAAGAGATCTAGAACCCGTCAGTATTTCGGACATCGAGGTTTTGAGTTGACAGAGAACCTACGACATCGGGGAATTGCAAGTCGTGAAATCCCGAGACTAAATCAGGACCGTCCATCAGGTGAGACAGGTGGCGACAATCAAGAGCTCGTTAGCATTTCACATGTTGGATTTTCGGGATCCAGGAGGACAGGAGGACATCGGCATTTGACTTCACGAAATCGTGAATGATCGAGGACCGTTAATCGGTTGGCACATGTGGTGGAGATCGAAAGTCATCGACGTTTCGGGATTCGGTGTTTTGCAAATACTGAAGATAGGAAACAAACACATTTTGGAACTGTGAAGTCCGAAACCCCGATAAAGAGGAAAGTTCTATTGTGGGGCCGACTGACGTCATTTCATCATATAGAAGGTCGAGGATCGGAACTTTGGGAGTTCTGAGGGAGAGAACCCATAAGCATTTTGGTTCCCGAAACCGCGAGGTGACGAGGACCATCCATCTGAAAGGGGACACATGGCAACAATCTAGGTCTTTGAAGGAAAATCCTGAAAGGGAAACCATTTCGAGAAATCAGGATTCGGAGGATCGGGAATCTTGAGGACAAGGGATCCATGTGTTTCAGCATTCGAAAGCCCGAAATCATGAAAGACTTATGACTATGATCATATCAAATAGTGGTCACATGGACGAAAAGGTAGCCACGGGGACTAACTGTTGTTGAAGCCGTTTCAGAACTTCAGGATATCAAAGATCAGGGGATCGAGAAGACCGAGGTTCTCGACAGCAGGGATCGTGAAACCTCGAAACCCAAAATTCCTGTCAGGAAAAGGCCAGGTATGTGCAAAAGTTGTGACAGATGGAAAATGAAGGAACTGTGAATAGGGTTTTGAATAGAGATTCTAGTGAGGAATCGAAAGAGCCACTTCGGTTCGAAGGTGAAGTTAGAACGATCCATTAAGACCGGGAGGTCAGTGCAGAGGCTTTGCTGAGGCAAAGGTGACATCTGTGCCAAAGGATAACACCAACAACATCATCAAATTTTAAAATATTTGAACCAGAGACAGAGTTACTTACAACCATGACCAAGCCGTTCTAGCTTTATGGAAATTAGCACAATATTAGAAGAGCCCTATCCTCATCATCAAAGTCCACTTTTATAGAACTTAGTTGATTAGTAACCGTATTAAATTCATTTAAATGATCTGCAGCAGACCCACCTTATGACATCTTCATATTAAATAATCTCTTCATTAGAAATACCTTATTGGACACCGAGGGATTTTAATACAGTTTATCCAACGTGTCTATCATATCCTTGGTTGTCTTTTCTTTCGAAATATTGAAAGCCACCGATGCTGCCAAGCTCATCCATATCATTCCTAGATCCTTTTTGTCAAGAATCTCCCATTCTTTATCCTTCATGGCCATCGACTTCTTTGCTACTCTGCCCAAAGGCAGGAATAGATCCTTATGATATAAATAATCTTCCATCTACATCTTCCATAACTGGTAGTTTTGGATGTTAAATTTCTCGACCCTAAACTTTCCATCTTTCGACATTTCTCCCACTCAAACCAAGAACCCTCTTTTCCTGTGAGTTACCTTTCGCTCCGATACCAGTTGTTAGAAAAACAGGACCGTGGAGCAATAAAATAAAACAAATGTGGAAAAAAAAACTAGAAGATACACAATACAATAGAGACACAGATTTACTTGGTTCACCCAGTCTGGGCTACATCCACCAGAGAAATTTCCAGGTCCTTCCTTTATTATTATCCATCATATGAAGGGATACAACCTACAACAAACCTGTTGTAACTTCCTCTTCTTTCTCTCACAGTCTCTCGTCTCAAAATACAATATTCTCTATGTTTCATAGCCGAAATACATTTCCCTCGTAACAGAGGGTTTCCTTCTAAGGAAAAAAACCCTAACATAAATTCTACCATTAGATCTGTGACCTTATAATGAACGGTCCAGATTTACAATGAAATTACAATATACATTTACAAGGAATTTTTTTCCTTCAGGGGCTTTGCCCCTGAACCCCCAGCTAGGAGGATAGCCCCCCTAGACCCCGCAGAGGTGGTACCCCCCCTCTGCACTCCCCCACGTGGAAGAGTGTACATACTTTTGGGGTGTAAAGTCTTCATGGGGTATAAACACGGCTGAAAAACACAGGACCTCTGAATCAGGAAGATAATCAGGCTCCACAACCAACACAAACTATTCTCTAAAGAGAATAAATCAATTGGTCCATTCACAACAAATGAGGGAACAAGTCTTCAATAAATCACAACTGCACCATGATAAAATGAAAATAATTTTCGACAGACACACCAAAGAATATGATTTCAAGTTGAATGATTTGGTACTAAAGTGGGATGCAACAAATGAAGATAGAGGGAGGCATGGGAAATTTGATCATCTTTGGATGGGACCATTCAATATTGTTGCGTACCATGGGAACAATGCCTATTTTATCCAAGAGCTTAATGGAGATCTTATTGGTGGGGGACCTGTGATTGACAGGTTTCTCAAACATTATCTTTTTTAGAAAAAAAAATCAGCCTCGTCATGTTATTGTAAATAGCCATTTTTATTTTCAGATAAATCATTTTGAATCAGTAGTCAGCAGAAAATTGAAGCTCGAAGTGAAGGCCCTAATTTTATGTTGAGTTTAGTCATAGACGTGTCAAGAGGGTTTGGAAATGATTTTGTTTCATCATTTTAGATTCTTTGAGTCAAATGAATCCCAATAGTTATGCACTTGGTCTGATGTTCTTTGCTACCCACTGGGAGGAGAGCATCCCCATTGGATCTGTTGACACTCGAAACTGAAATGGGCTACGGAAAATCAATCCCGAGGCAACCTCGAACCACTTTGGATTGGGAGCTGCCCCTTCCAACCCGAGAGAGGTCTCTCGAAAAATGTCACAATAGGAATTTTAGTAGCATGAAGAAGGTGGGCAGATTTATGGGTAAATAATGGTCTTAGATTTATGGAGTTTGGGTGTTAAACCCGAGAAAAGGTCCATTGGGCATGGAGTCAAATGAAACCCGAGAAAAAGAGACAATAACAAAGATCAAATACTTGCAGAAAGTAAGGCAAAGTAAGTCTATCTCTCGAAAAACTTTGATAGAATCATGATGTAGTGGCGGAAGAAAGAAAGGAAAGGCCCGAGTAGCGAGATGAGTTCTGAAAATGTAGATTGGTCTTACACCTGTTGATAGCTGGAGCAGAGGAAAGGAAATAAACAAATAAGGAAAACCCAAATCCTTTAGATTCTGATGAGTGAGTGAGTACTAGTATGCTTGAAGCTCATCGGTTAGAGAAAAACAAAATGTAATGCAGTCATAATGGATTAAGGAGGCAGGTATGGTAGAACATCAAGCTAGCAGTACGAGAGAACACATAAATCACCCGGTACAAACCGATTTACTGGAAATTTGAAGAAAACATGATATTTGAAGAAATCGTAGTGATGAATCTCCGCGGTCGCCAAATACTTGAGGTCTTCTTTATTACTCAATCTGGTTTACAAGAAACTCAGTCATTACAATGAAAATCTCTTCACAGAGGTTTTTCTCCCGGTCCTGCGCTCATGCGCCCCCTTCTTTCTTTTGTCTCTTGCCTCTCATCCTTTTTAAAGAAAACTCTCGAAACCTTCTTTGTAAATTCTAGGAATAGAATTGGGAATGACCCAGATAGCTCGAGGTGAATTTGTCGGCTTCTCTCAATCTTGCATCTGCGACTGAAAGAGTAAGCGGTTTTGGAAATCGTAGAATGTTGGTTGAGCAGTCCAGCATCATTTTAGGTTGCTTGTTGCCTCTTCAACAAAATTTGCTTCTTTTGTGCATGGACATCATTTACTCTTGTTGATACTCAACATTTCTCTTCCAAGCATATGATGAGGCTAAGTTTTTTTTACGCAAGTGACTGGCACCGCGGAATGATTAGGTATAATGTCTAACCCGGCAAATAATCCAGAGTTAACACTTTCGATTAAAATCACCCATATTTAAAGTTAGGTATACTACTTTTCTCCTAAATTCTACAGTTTAATTCATTATGAATAGAAATAGCTGCTTTCGATGTCTCAATATATATTCCATTCCAAACTATTTTAGACCCTCGGCCAATGCTTGCAAAATTATGTTTGCACTTTTAAATTCCTAAAATGATTTGCCGGTTCAGTGTTAGGAATTCTGCACTGAGAGAATTCCACGAAGACTTATGGCTCTTATTTCTTCCAGTTTGTCAATCTGTCCTGCATGCAATAGCAACTTAGTGAAGCCAACTTGATACATCTCAGGTGTGATATTGAATCGATGATGTAGAATTGCATCACGGACACTCGGTTGTCTTGATCTTTTCCATTACTTTTTAACAGAATAAATCCAAATCTTTTTGCAAACTGGTCATGTGGCATTCGAGTTGGATAGCCAGATCTAGATATGCAGACAAATTCTAATAATGCACAGCTGCGAATTTGTTGCAAAACAAGGTCTTGTTCAAAAACGCCTGGAAGTTGTAGCCTGTTTGGCTTGATACATTGAATGAAGTGCGGTGATGTGTTTTCCACATGATGCAATCATTTGAACAGTTGTCCCTTAAACTTTGTTGCAGAGTTAGCCTTCTAGACTCTAGCCCATTTGTCCTCCATAGGGGACTTGTCAAATCCTGAGCCTCTTTAGCTATATTAGATGCAAACAGTCGTGGAAGCTCATAATAGCTTGTATAAAATACTTGGAGCAAATCAGAATGCAACAAATCTCTATTTTTCTCCAAAAAACTATTAGCATCATAGACAACTCCATCATCATAGTGACGAACAGAGAACGCTCTCCATCGTTCTCCTTTAAAACAAGAGTTATCATTTAAATTCCTCTTAATCTTATTGACTAGAGTTAAATTAGTTCTTTCTGGTAACGTGGACTCTTCATCCAAAAACAACCCTAATTCAGGAGTTGTGGGCACATTCATATGCACATCCTTTCTTAGAGCTATGGCTATTATGGAATCAGGAGCATAATTTCGCATCACCACAACAACCAGGCCTATCATTTTGTGTATCCGATGAAGCACAAATCTTTGAACAACAACTGTGCATTTCATAAAACCCATGCCATTAATGGTAAAAATATTACTGGCCTCAAATGACAGAATGTACCGATTTGCAGTTGGATCTTCTGCTTTAATGTGAGTTGTTAAATTATAGAAATTATGAGTCCCAACAAACTGCTTCAGGATGCTGTTGAAGCGATCCCTTTCCTTCTCTCCATATTAGAAGCTTCTCTTCGCAGGTGCACCATCGCTCGACGGGGCCAACTTATTATTAACTTCAGATGATTCTCATGGAAAAGTTTGTTTCAAGTTTGAATTAGGAACCAATGTCATTGTCTGGGAGAAGTTCAATCCTTCATTTGGATTCATCTCAAAAATGGCATCGTGATTCCGGGCTGGCCCTAGTGGCTGTTCTCCAAGTTCATACACACACTCCTTAGAGGAAAAGAACTTCGTTCGAATTCAACTTTCGAAACAAAGTTGTGTTGTCCACGCATTTGGGTTCTTATCTGGCTGGCATCACCATTTTAAGGGGGACGATAAATTTTCCACTTTCCACGAGTTTGGTGAGAGCCTTCTCATTCCCCAACCTCCGGTGGTGCATCGATCACCAATAAGATCATACATCTACGGGCCAATCTGTCCATGTAAATCTGATCAACTGCGACATCTTCCTTGCCTAGCAGTTGGTCTTGAGGGAATTCTGCAGAAGCTGTCGGTGTATGGCCGTTACTATTCGTGAAGCGCTTCTATTAATGTTATTTGTTTCTTTGGTTATTCCAGCATGACAACCATGTCGCATTCTGACAGCATCCTGCTTAATGGGAATAGGGTTCCATCTCAGCGGTATCCCCAAAAATTTGGCAGTTGTTGGTCACGGAAGGAGGCGTTACATGACAGCTGTCTGGCCTTGTTCCAATCGGTGATATCTTTGAAGCAAATTTGTCTATATCTTCAATACATTTTTTTAGGTCTTTGGCATAATAGAATACCTCAAATTATATCGTTTGAAGGTTTGCTTAAAGACCACACAATTTACAAGCCCAAGTGTTTGTACAACATCCTCCTTTACACTCGTTGTCGCAGTTGCAGTGAGATCCAATAAAGGTATTTTCGGAAACATTTTCTTGAAGATACCAAGTCCCTGATAATCTGGTCTAAAGTCATGCCCCCATTGGCTTATACAATGAGCCTCATCAATTACAATTCGAGAGATAAAATCCCTTCGATGCAAGCTTTCAATATGTCTTATCAAATTATCACTTCTTGCAATCTTCTCTGGCGTCACATACAACATCTTAAATTTACAACAGTTTGAACCAAGCTCATTTAGATATTGAGATAAGTCTATCTTTCCTCTCCCATAAATGTACTGTTGCTTCTTCACATAGAGTTACCCGCACGCCATGATTGCAAATATAATTGTTTTCATCTTTTATTGGATTGCTTGAACCATGCGCACTAGTTTCCGTAAAAGGTGGTTTTTTTTTAGTACCAGCTGGAGTGACACTTGGTCTGTGCTTGGAAATTTCAAAACTGGAGTCTTCTGTGTAGATCTTGATTGATAGTGCATGGAAACAATATGATCGATATCAATGCTTTGCAAGATATCATCATCATCTCCTAGTTCCATGAATGTATGCTCTACCTCAGTTGAGCTTTGCCTACCTGATACACTCTGATAGCTAGAGGCCACTTGCTTGTGACATGAGGTAGAAGCAGCACTACTCTCACATCTTGTGTTGTGTGCCTCCTTTCTTCATGTGATGGAAAATTAGAATTGCCTGGACCATTTATGCAACTCATTTCTGTTCCTTGCATGGAGTTGCTCACATGAGTGACAAAATCTTCTCCTTGCAAGGTTTGTAAAACATGAACGCCTTGAAAAGTTTGAACTTTTTCATTATATCTACTCTTAGCAAAATCATTTCTATCTTTTGGAAAATTTGATCGAATTTCTTTCTCATATTGACACTTCGCAATATTTTTAGTGCGGAGGGAAAATTACGAAAAATTATTATTAAAGCTGGGACGGAGTAACAAATCTTGTCACGTGTAAACCGCTCTCAAACAACTCAATGCCGGGCATAACCAGCAGGTGAAATAGGCTCTGGTGGAACAAAAGATACCAGAGGAGATTTCTAGAGGCTGAAATCCATCCTGGCCTTGACATGGCAGCATACATAATTTATACACAATATAAGCTCCCTATATTCAAAGCCAAAGAGTCTTTTACCGGATGGAAATAATCCACATCACGAGATGTATCACAGTTTAAGGTTCTTATTTGAGATTACTTACAAGACTGCAACTCTATTTTTATGGTTTCCCATGAAATGGTATTACCAACAACATCAAAACAATCTTCAAAGCACGTTTGTTTCATCTGCTGCCATCCATTTACCATGTCAAAAGAAAATGGTCATTTTCACCACCGGAATTGAATTAACCGGCACAAAAAGTATGTCAACAGTCTGAAGACCTCACCTCCTACTCTCCATTATTGGATACAAAAATGGCATGGAAACAACCAATTGCTAAACAGACAGGAGTGATAAAAAAGATAGGATTGAACATAGAAAAAATTCCACACTCAAACATGGTATCTGAAATTGCAGCTCCTTTTCACAGATGTTCTAGAAATTATAAATTGGTTAGGACTAAAAGAATGCATGGACTCTTGGCTGCTGTCATCCTTTTCCATCAATCAAAGGGAAACAAATGATAATTTCCATAAAATGGTTGATATGGAAAACTGCAGACCCAAATAAGCCAAACACCCCTACCCCAAGAAGTGCCAAAGATTTTAGTGACTTCTGTATCCTTCCATTTTGATTTTCTTGGATGTAAATGTTACAACATACATCCCGAACCAGTCTCCGGCGGCCTTGATCATTTTGATATCTGACCCGCAACTTCGACAAATACGGTACTTTCTCGTAAATTGCTGAGAATAGTAGACCAGGTGCCTCATCCACAAAACACCCGCGAAATCACATTGAATCTGAGCCTCTGTCCGCTTTACTTGCATCGGTAAAGAAAAGCGGCTTATTCATCCTTTGGGCTATAGGTGTGCTTTATGTCAAAACCATCTTTGGATTCAAAGCGGAAACATATTGAAAATCATCCCGATGTAATCTAGTGCGTGAAATCAAGCTTATTTATATACATCCCTACTCTAACTACTTTTGAAAGATTTCCAGTCAAATGATATGAAAATGCCGGTGAAGCCAATCCAATAATTGTCTTCTCATTTGAAATTTTTTACACTTTCTTAGTGTTAGGTTGAATAAAGAACCGACAACTTCAAACTTTGTTGGTGATCATGTATTTTCAAAACTTTCATCAATTATTGTGACCAAACACTCATGACACAACATATTCCTCCATTAAATGAATACAAAAGATCCCGACAAAGTCTTGAAAAACATATCATACTGAGGTTTTAAAATATCCATGACTACTCTATGTTCTAATTCATGGTGCTGAGGATCATTAAACATGGCAACCATATCTTTTCATGGAAACAAATCGAGAATCTAAAATCCTGATCTTCTTTTTGAGTAAGTTCACAAGATCCAGCGTCTTTATGAGCCAACTCCTCTTCATATTGCTCATCTTCATCAACTTGAGAATTTACAATTTTTCTTTGCTTCCTCTCGGAGGGACTTGTATACAACAATGATAAAAGTTTAAATGAGAATATATCTTCTTACAATGTTGATGAAAGAGTGTGTGAAAACATTTCAATGAAGGAATACTTGAATGGGGTAAATATTTATACCTGAGTCTAGCATCTTTTTCCAATGAAAACATAGAAAATAATTTCATGAGGACATCTTCCTGATGTACATTTAATTCCTCCATGAGCTTGAGATTCAAACAAGTGTTGACCCGAGTTGTAGGTCCTCATCTACTCAAATTTAGGAAGGATATCATTTAAATTTTAATGTAGGTGTTTGGAAAGCCATAAACATTGTAAAAGTCGAGGGAAAACAGCAATTCGAGCGTGACGAATTACGACATTTAGTGATGGAGTCATAACAAAATCATGTAAGGAGTCTACAAGAACCAAGAGTCGCCCGGAGATGTGAATGATCACAACCAATTTAATGCCTATCCCTTGTTCACCATCAAGAGGCAGATCTAAAATTTTACATTATCAGGGAGAAAGATGACCCTCGTCCTCAGATCCCAAACAGCATCAAAAATGTTGACACTTTCTGCTGAAATGAAACAGGCCAAATCAATCGAGGCAACCTCGAACCACTTTGGATTGGGAACTACCCCTTCCATTAAGAGGGATATCTCGAAAAATGTCACAATAGGAATTTTAGTAGCGTGAAGAAGGTGGGAAGATTTATGGGTAAATGATGGTCATTTAGATTTATGGAGTTTAAGATTATTGTTAAACGGGAAATGGTCAGTGGGCATGGAGTCCATAAATGAAACCGAGGAAAGGGAGACAATAGCGGGGGATCCAAATACTTGCGAGGAAAGTGAGGCAAAGAGTAAGTCTATCTCGATTGCTTTGATAAATCACTTGAGATGCTTAATTGCGGAAATTAAAAGGGAAGGGTCGGTAGGGATATATGCGAGGTTCTGAAGAAACTGTAGATTGGTCTTACATCGCTGATAGTTGGTGTAGAGGAGAGACAATAAACAAATACAGAATGCCAGAATCCTTTCGTTATAGTACTGGTCGTACCAAAGTATATTGAAGCCCATCGATTAGAGGAAAACAAAATGTAATGTAGTTATAATGGGTTAAGGAAGACATAAATCTATGGTAAGACAATTTCAGTTGCGAGTAAGGAGCACATAAATGCAGTCCAAAGCCAGTTTATACGGTGAAGAAAGGAAAACATGATGAGAAAATAAATGCAGGCCGTGATGAATCTCAGGTTTCAAATAGCAGGGTCTTCTTTATTACTCCAATCGGTTTACAAAGAGCTTCGTCATTACAGGCTGAAACTCTCCTACTTGAGGTTTCAGGTCCTAGCGGCTCATCACCTTCTTTCTTTTATCTTGCCTCTCTCATCCTTTTTAAAAGAAAACTCTCAAAAACCTCTTTGTATTCTAGGAATATGAAAAGGTAGGACCGATTGCTCCAGGTGGACTGTCGCTTCATTTTCCTCTGCTCTCAATCTTGCATCTGCAGCTAGTAAACGGTTTTGGAAATCTGTAGGAAATGGTGGTTGAACAGTCACTGTCATTTTAGGTTGTAATGCCTCTTCAACAAACTGCTTCTTTTGTGTATGGAGATCATTTCTAATACTGTTGAGATCTCCAACACATTTCTCTTCAAGCATATGATGAGCTAAAGTTTTTTTTCTGCAAGTGCTGCGGAATGATTCCGGTATGTCTTCTGGCAAGCCATCCACGAGTTATTGCCTGGATTAAAATCACCATATTTAAAGTTTGAGTATACTTTTCTCTCGAGATTCTACATTTGAATTCCTTATGAATAGAAATAGCTGCTCGATGTCTCTCCCTCAATATTATATATTACCTTCTAACTATTTTAGAGCTCAGCAATGCTTGCAAAATTATGGCTGCACATTTAAGATTCTTAAAATGACTGCGAACTCTGTGTGTTCGGAAAGCATTCTGCACTGAGAGAATTCCACGAAGAGTTATGGCTCTTATTTCTTCCAGTTTGTCAATCTGTCTTGCACGCAATAGCAAATTAGTGAATCCAACTTGATACATCTCAGGTGTGATATTTAATCGATGTAGAATTGCAATACAGACACTAAGTTTGTCTTGATCTCCAGTACTTTTTAACAGAATAAATCCAAATCTTTTTGCAAACTGGTCATGTGGCATTCGAGTTGGATAGCCAGATCTAGATATGCAGACAAATTATAATAATGCACAGCTGCGAATTTGTTGCAAAACAAGGTCTTGTTCAAAAACGCCTGGAAGTTGTAGCCTGTTTGGCTTGATACATTGAATGAAGTGTGGTGATGTGTTTTCCACATGCTGCAATAATTTGAACAGTTGTCCCTTAAACTTTGTTGCAAGAGTTAGCCTTCTAGACTCTAGCCCATTTGTCCTCCATAGGGGACTTGTCAAATCCTGAGCCTCTTTAGCTATATTAGATGCAAACAGTCGTGGAAGCTCATAATAACTTGTAGATAATACTTGGAGCAAATCAGAATGCAACAAATCTCTATTTTTTCTCCAAAAAACTATTAGCATCATAGACAACTCCATCAACATAGTGACGAACAGAGAACACTCTCCCTCGTTCTCCTTTAAAACAAGAGTTATCATTTAAATTCCTCTTAAGATTATTGACTAGAGTTAAATCAGTTCTTTCTAGTAACGTGGACTCTTCATCCAAAAACAACCCTAATTCAGGAGTTGTGAGCACATTCATATGCACATCCTTTCTTAGAGCTATGGCTATTATGGACTCAGGAGCATAATTTCGCATCACCACAACAACCAGGCCTATCATTTTGTGTATCCGATGAAGCACAAATATTTGACCAACGACTGTGCATTTCATAAAACCCATGCCATTAATGGTAAAAATATCACTGGCCTCAAATGACAGAATGTACCGATTTACAGCTGGATCTTCTACTTTAATTTGAGTCGTTAAATTATGGAAATTATGAGTCCCAACAAACTGCTTCAGGATGTTGTTGAAACGATCCATTTCCTTCTCTCCATATTGGAAGCTGCTCTTTGCAGGTGCACCATCGCTCGATGGGGCCAAATTATTATTAAGTTCAGATCCTTCTCGTGGAAAAGTTTGTTTCAAGTTTGAATTAGGAACCAATGTCATTGTCTGGGAGAAGTTCAATCCTTTGTTTGGATTCATCTCAAAAATGGCATCGGCAGGTTCAGGAGCTAGCCCTAGTGAACTGTTCTCAAGTTCATACACTCCTTGGGGAACAACTCGTTCCGAATTCAACTCGGAAACCAAAGTTGTTGTCCCCACATTTGGGTTCTTGTCACAACTGGCATCACCATTTTCGGGGACCGATAAATTTTCCACTTTCCCTGAGTTTAGTCTAAACCTTCTCTCTCATTCCCCAACCTCCAGCTGGTGCATACGATCACCAATAAGATCATGCATCTGGTAATCCTAATCATGTAGAATCTCAGTCACTGCGACATCTTCCTTGCAATGGCTGGTCTTCAGGTCACCATTTTACCGTTACTATTCATTGGAAATACTTATGTTAATGTTGCTGTTTCTTTGGATTTATTCAGCACTTGGAACAACCATACAGCCTCTGGCATCCACCACATTAGAATAGGAGTTTCGCTGTCAATGGGCATCCCCAAAAATTTGTAGATTGTCGGTCCCGAGAAGGGCGGCGTTACGGAAACCAACTGTCTCGCTTGTTCCAATCAGTGATTCTCTTTGAAAAATTTGTCTATGTCTTCAATACATTTTTTTGTCTTTGGCATAATAGAATACCTCAAATTATATCGTTTGAAGGTTTGCTTAAAGACCAATTTATGAACGGAACGGGACGTTGGACGGATACCAGGTGCATAGAAAATTTTCTCACTCAAATTGTAATTGATGAGGCTCATTGTATAATCTAAAGTCATGCCCCCATTGGCTTATACAATGAGCCTCATCAATTACAATTCGAGTGAGAAAATCCCTTTATTGGCTCTCAGCAATTGCGACAGCGAGTGTAAAGGAGGATGTTGTACAAGCACATGGGCCTGTAAATTCTGTGGTGTTTAAGCAAACCTTCAAACGATATAATTTGAGGTATTCTATTATGCCAAAGACGAAAAAATAGACAAATTTGTCAAAGAGAATCACCGATTGGAACAAGCGAGACAATTGCTTCATGTAATGTCGCTCCTTCAGACTGACAATCTGGCCAAATTTTTGGGGGATACCATTGGAGATGGAACCCTATTCTAACAGGGTGGGCAACTGCATTAGCTGCATGGTTGTATGGCAGTGAATAACCAAAGAAACAACAACATTAACATAAGCATTTCAATGAATAGTAACGGTCGCGCGTCTGGTAGTTGCAGAATTCCCTGAAGACCAGCCATTGCAAGGAAGATGTCGCAGTGACTGAGATTCTACATGATTAGGCTCACCAAGTGCATGATATGCTTGGTGTTCGTATGCACCGGTTGGCGGTTGGGGAATGAGAGAGAAGGTTTAGACTAAACTCAGGGAAAGTGGAAAATTTATCGGTCCCCGAAAATGGTGATGCCAGTTGTGAAAAAAGCCCGAATGCGGGGACACCAACATTGGTTTCCGATTTGAATTCGGAACGAGTTGTTCCCCAAGGAGTGTATGAACTTGAGAACAGTTCACTAGGGCTAGCTCCTGAACCTGCCGATGCCATTTTTGAGATGAACCCAAACGAAGGATTGAACTGCTCCCAAACAACAACTTTGGTTCCTAATTCAAACTTGAAACAAAATTTTCCACGGGAAGGATCTGAACTTAATAATAATTTGGCCCCATCGAGCGATGGTGCACCTGCAAAGAGCAGCTTCCAATATGGAGAGAAGAAAAGGGATCACTTCAACATCATCCTGAAGCAGTTTGTTGGGACTCATAATTTCCATAATTTAACGACTCAAATTAAAGTAGAAGATCCAGCTGTAAATCGGTACATTCTGTCATTTGAGGCCAGTGATATTTTTACCATTAATGGCATGGGTTTTATGAAATGCACAGTCGTTGGTCAAATATTTGTGCTTCATCGGATACACAAAATGATAGGCCTGGCTGTTGCGGTGATGCAAAATTGTGCTCCTGAGTCCATAATAGCCATAGCTCTAAGAAAGGATGTGCATATGAATGTGCTCACAACTCCTGAATTAGGGTTGTTTTTGGATGAAGAGTCCACGTTACTAGAAAGAACTGATTTAACTCTAGTCAATAAGATTAAGAGGAATTTAAATGATAACTCTTGTTTTAAAGGAGAACGAGGGAGAGTGTTCTCTGTTCGTCACTATGTTGATGGAGTTGTCTATGATGCTAATAGTTTTTGAAAAATGGGAATTACGGTTGCTCCAAGTATTATCTATGGTATTTGTTTGCATCTAATATAGCTAAAGAGGCTCAGGATTTGACAAGTCCCCTATGGAGGACAAATGGGCTAGAGTCTAGAAGGCTAACTCTTGCAACAAAGTTTAAGGGACAACTATTCAAATTATTGCAGCATGTGGAAAACACATCACCACACTTCATTCAATGTATCAAGCCAAACAGGCTACAACTTCTAGGTGTTTTTGAACAAGACCTTGTTTTGCAACAAATTTGTAGCTGTGCATTGTTAAAAGTTGTTTGCATATCTAGATCTGGCTATCCAACTCGAATGCCACATGATCAGTTTGCAAAAAGATTTGGATTTCTTCTATTAAAAAGTACTGCAGATCAAGACAAACTGAGTGACTATATTGCAATTCTACATCGATTCAATATCACACATGAGATGTATCAAGTTGGCTTCACTAAGCTGCTATTGCGTGCAGAAACCAGTTAACAAACTGGAAGAAATAAGACCCAGAACTCTTCGTGGAATTCTCTCAGTGCAGAATTCTTTCCGAACACACAGAGTCCGCAGTCATTTTAGGAATCTTAAAAGTGCAGCCATAATTTTGCAATCATTGCTGAGGTCTAAAATAGTTAGAAGGGAATATATAATATTGAGGGAGAGACATAGAGCAACTGTTTCTATTCTGAAGGAATTCAAATGTAGAATCTCGAGAGAAAAGTATACTCGAACTTTAAATATGGTGATTTTAATCTAGGCAATAACTCGTGGATGGCTTGCCAGAAGACATACCGGAATCATTCCGTAGCACTTGCAGAAAAAAAACTTTAGCTCATCATATGCTTGAAGAGAAATGCATTGGAGATCTCAACAGTAGTAGAAATGATGTCCATACACAAAAGAAGCAGTTTGTTGAAGAGGCATTACAACCTAAAATGACAGTGACTGTTCAACCACCATTTCCTACAGATTTCCAAAACCGTTTACTAGCTACAGATGCAAGATTGAGAGCAGAGGAAAATGAAGCGACAGTCCACGACAATCGGTCCCCAACTTTTCATATTCTAGATAAAAGGGTTTTGAGTTTTCTTTCACAAAAGGATGAAGGAAATGAAGATAAAGAAAAGAAGTGGCGGAATTTGGGGCTCTGATGGAGAGTTTCATTGTAATGAAATTTCATAAACCCAGGATTAGGTAATGAAGACTGTTATTTGGAAGCTACGTGGCCAGTTACTGATGCGATTTATTTCATCATGTTTTCCTTTTCTTCAGCTGTGTTAAATATATTTGGAATTCATTTATGTGCTCATACCTACGCGGTTGATGTTTTACCCTTGTTCCTTAATCCATTCTGACGCATTACACATTTTGTCCTCTAAAGCGATGGGCTTCCGTTCTGGGGGTTAGTCACGACCCTCGTAGCGAAAGAGTTTTGTATTTGTTGCCTTTCCCTCTGCCTGACTATCGTTGTGTAAGACCAATCTACATTTCAGAACTCTGCATATATCCTCTGCTTCGTAAATAACTTTCATTTAAAGCTACTACATCATGATTTATCAAAGCACTGAGAGATAGACTTACTTTGCCTCTCTTCACCAAGTATTTGATCCCACTGCTATTGTCTCCTTTCCTCGGTTTCATTTTGACTCCATGCCCAATGGACCATTTCCACTGGTTTAAAACTCCATAAATCTAAGACCATCATTTTAACCATAAATCTTCCACCTTCTTCCATACTAAAATTCCCTATTGTGACATTTTGAGAGAGATCCCCTCATGAAGTGTTTGGAAGGTAGCTCTGATAGAAGTGGTTGAGGTTGCCTCGAGGTTACTGCTATTACATTTAGGTTATGAGTGTCAACATTTTATTGCGGGGTGGGCGAGGATGAAGTTATATTCCCTGGGATACGAAAAATTTTAGATCTGTCTCTTGATGGTGAACAAAGGGATAGGCATTCAATTGGCTGTGATCATTCACTGGCGACTCTTTGGTTCTTAGACTCTACATGATTTTGTTGGCGACTCCACCAGTCTCAAAATGTCGAATTCGTTTGTTGCTCGAATTGCTGCAAGGTTTTTCCCTCTGGACTTTACAAATGTTTGTAAGCAAACTTTGTTCCAGACATTAAAATTTGGGTGGATATCCTTCCTAAATTTGGGTAATCCTGGTCAACATTTTTTTGAATTCCACAAGCTCATGGAGAATTAAATGTACATCATGAAGATATCCTCATGAAATTGTTTATGTTTCATTGGAAAAAGATGCTGGACTCTGGTATAAATCTTTACCCCATTCCAGTATCCCTTCATTGAAATGTTTTCACACACTCTTTCATCAACATTGTAAGAGAAGATATATTAACTTTGAAATCCTTTTTTGAATATTGTTACGTGATACAAGGTCCCCTCGGAGGACGGAAGAAGAGAAAAAATAAAAAATTTCTTCAAGTTGATGAAGATGAAGCGATTATGGGGCGTTGGCTCCTTAAAGAATCTTGGATCTTGTATGAACTTACTCGAGAAAGAAGGTCAGATTTTAGACTTTGTTTTGTTTCGTGAAAAAGATATGGTTACCATGTTTAATGATCCTGAGCATTATAAATCAAAACATAGATTAGTCTTGGATGTTTTAAAACCTTAGGACTATATATTTTTCCACTACCCTTTTGCTGATTTTTTGGATTCATTTAATGGAGGAATATCCTATGTCATGAATATTTGGTCACAATGATCTTTTGGATTCATTTAATGGAGGAATATGCTATGTCGGGAATATTTGGTCACAATAATTGATGAAAGTTTTGAAAATCCATGATCACCAACAGGTCAGTTGGAAGTTGTCGGTTTCTTTATTCAACCTACTCGAAGAAAGTGTAAAAAAATTTCAAATGAGAAGACAATTATTGGATTGGCTTCACTGGCATTTTCATATCATTTGATTCTGGAAATCTTTCAGTAGTTAGAGTAGGGGATGTATATAAATAAGCTTGATTTCAAGCATTAGATTACATCGATGATTTTCAATATGTTTTCAGTTCAGTTTTGAATCCAGTATGGTTTTGACATAAAGCATTACGACTCCATAGCCCAAAGGATGAATAAGCTGTTTTTCGTTTTGCTGAGATGCAAGTAAAGTGACAGAGGTCCAGATTCAATGATTTCGGTAAGCCAAATGGATGGAGGCACCTGGTCTACTATTCTCAGCACTTTACGAGAAAGTACCATCCCTATTTGGAGCTGATGTTGTAACAGATATCAAAAATGACTGCGCTGCCTGAGACTGGTTCTGGATGTTGCAACATTTACATCCAAGAAAAATCAAAATGGAAGTGACTCGGTTGGCATGAAGTCACTAAAATCTTTGGCACTTCTTGGGGTAGGGGTGTTTGGCTTATTTGGGTCTGCAGTTTTCCATATCAACCATTTTATGGAAATTATCATTTGTTTCCCTGTGATTGATGGAAAAGGATGACAGCAGCCAAGAGTCCATGCATTCTTTTAGTCCTAACCAATTTATAATTTCTAGAACATCTGTGAAAAGGAGCTGCAATTTCAGATACCATGTTTGAGTGTGGAATTTTTTCTATGTTCAATCCTATTTTTTTCATCACTCCTGTTTGTTTAGCAATTGGTTGTTTCCATGCCATTTTGTATCCAATAATGGAGAGTAGGAGGTGAGGTCTTCAGACTGTTGACATACTTTTTGTGCCGGTTAATTCAATTCTGGTGGTGAAAATGACCATTTTCTTTTGACATGGTAAATGGATGGCAGTAGATGAAACAAACGTGCTTTGAAGATTGTTTTGATGTTGTTGGTAATACCATTTCATGGGAAACCATAAAAATAGAGTTGCAGTCTTGTAAGTAATCTCAAATAAGAACCTTGTGTCCAGATACATCTCGTGACAGGATTATTTCATCTGTGTGCAGCACTCTTGGCTTTGAATATAGGGAGCGATATTGTAAGGAATATGTATGCGTGCCATGTTGCTTACAGGGATGGATTTTCAGCCTCTAGAAATCTCCTGGTACTCTTGTTCACCAGAGCCTATTTCACGGGTTGGTTATGCCTGGTATTGGAGTTGTTTGAGAAAGTGGTTTACACGATTAAAGATTTGTTACTGTCCCAGTTTTAATAATAATTTTTCAGAACAGTTTTCCCCCCGCACTAAAAATATTGCGAAGTGTCAATATGAGAAAGAAATTCGATCAAATTTTCCAAAAGATAGAAATGATTTTGCTAAGAGTAGATATAATGAAAAAGTTCAAACTTTTCGAGGCGTTCATGTTTTACAAACCTTGCAAGGAGAAGATTTTGTCACTCATGTGAGCAACTCCATGCAAGGAACAGAAATGAGTTGCATAAATGGTCCAGGCAATTCTAATTTTCTGTTACATGAAGAAAGGAGGCGCACAACACAAGATGTGAGAGAAAATGTTGCTTCTACCTCCTGTCACAAGCAAGTGGCCTCTAGCTATCAGAGTGTATCAGGTAGGCAAAGCTCAACTGAGGTAGAGCATACATTCATGGAACTAGGAGATGATGATGATATCTTGCAAAGCATTGATATCGATCAGATTGTTTCCATGCACTATCAATCAAGCTCTACACAGAAGACTCCAGTTTTGAAATTTCCAAGCACAGACCAAGTGTCACTCCAGCTGGTACTAAAAAAAAACCACCTTTTACGGAAACTAGTGCGCATGGTTCAAGCAATCCAATACAAGATGCAAACAATTATATTTGCAATCATGGCGTGCGGGTAACTCTATGTGAAGAAGCAACAGTACATTTATGGGAGAGGAAAGATAGACTTATCTCAATATCTAAATGAGCTTGGTTCAAACTGTTGTAAATTTAAGATGTTGTATGTGACGCCAGAGAAGATTGCAAGAAGTGATAATTTGCTAAGACATCTTGAAATCTTGCATCGAAGGGATTTTATCTCTCGAATTGTAATTGATGAGGCTCATTGTATAAGCCAATGGGGGCATGACTTTAGACCAGATTATCAGGGACTTGGTATCTCCAAGAAAATGTTTCTGAAAATACCTTTATTGGCTCTCACTGCAACTGCGACAGCGAGTGTAAAGGAGGATGTTGTACAAGCACTTGGGCTTGTAAATTGTGTGGTCTTTAAGCAAACCTTCAAACGATATAATTTGAGGTATTCTATTATGCCAAAGACGAAAAAATGTATTGAAGACATAGACAAATTTGTCAAA
>SNQJ01S0076338.1:11459-24903 GCA_010110895.2 Picea sitchensis
GCCCAATGTCTGTACAACACCCTTTAATTTTCCAACTACTTGTATAGTTTTTTACCCTTTATGAATGATTTTGTGTTAATTCAGGTCCATGGATGTCTTCATAACTGTTTGACGATGTTGAATTCTTGTAACCATTTGCAGATGAAATTTCAGTGATAACAACCTTGTCAGGGGGAGTATGTGCTTGTCGCATATCTGATACCTTCGAGATGTATTGCAACATCTCAGGGGGAGCATGTTTCTTCTTTGACATTAATGTCAAAGGGGGAGAAAGTGTGGTGATGGTAAGGATGCTACTGGTAATTGTAAGGATGCTACAGTGGTATGGTTGGTTTTCTAGGAAGAGTGGTGCAGTTCTTTAGGTGCTTCAATGGGTTGCTATCAATGCCAAAGGGGGATATTGTTGGCATGTTTACAAACAGAAGGCAGAGTATGCATGTTTTCATTGATGGAAATATCATAAATCAGCACGACGATGACAAACAAGAGAAAGTGGCAAGATCATAAGCGTAATCTCAACAGTGAAGAGAAACAGTGATCGTTGGATCACCCATCCTGAACTCTCAATGGACGTCAGATATGAATTTAGACAGGAGGAGCATGCAGAAGAGGAGAACAGATATTAGGCGTCAGATATAAGTGCAAGGACCGACCGTCATTGGATCCAGAAGAATGAGCATTATCTTTAAGTACAAGGTGAAGTGGGCTTACAAACTCCAGAAATCAGGGGGGTCGTTCGATCTGAAGGACACGTGGTAGCAGATGAGGAGTTTCACAAATTCATGAATCAAGTGAATAGAGATCAGCTAACCTCCAACTCCATGAAATGAAAAATCGCGATGACAATCCCGACCTTTGAATCTAGAGGACACATGGCGAGCGATTGGCATTTCGTTGACTTGCACATTGGAGGAGTCAAAGGTATATGACATAGGAACTCACGACATGCGAAGTTGCGAAATGATCTAGACTGTCGGATCATTAAATTTCTGGAATGTTGATTTGACAAGAAAATCATTTGAATGTTTGGCATGTGTTCATAGCCAAGGTCACATCGTCGAAGGATGAAGGGAGGAGCTAACACGTTGCTAAGCCCCATTTCAGATATCAGAACTTGGGAGAGTCGAGAAACCACGTACCAAGATCCCCAAAATAGTGAATCACGAAGCACTTTATGGATAAGCACTTGGTCACAGCCAGTAGTCATGAGAAGGGAAGGAGCTAGTAGATAAGCTTCATTTTGGAGATTCCAACTTGGGAGAGTCGAGACACCTCTTCATAGGATTCCCGAAATCACGAGTCACGAAATGTCTTCTGAATAAATGCTTGGTCACATCTCGTGGTCATATGAGAGGAAGGAGATATACCAGCTAAGCTCCATTTCGGAGATCGTGACACAAGAGAGTCGAGATGTCTCACCACAAGATTTATGAAATGTGAAATCGTGAAATCACTTTATGTTTAGCGTGTGGTCACAGCCAGTGGGCATATGGGATAAATGCGAGACCCTGAGGATGCAATCCAATGGTGTGGGTTATTTGGAAATCTGATCGAAGGGCTATTGTTTCACCTCACGGTTAATTGTTCAGTTACAATTCATATAGCAGAACTGAATCATAGTTCTTGGACGTTTGGCGATTAATTTGCTAAGGCGTTTTCCTTGGAGATTTGAGGTGTAACTAAATCAGTGGGAGAGCATAAAAGAGATATGCAGTGACTGTGTGAGGTTTGTTGTTGTCACTATAAATTGAGTTAAACTGGGAGAAAGGAAAATCACAGAATTCACAGTGTGAGATGAAACTCAGAGATGAGAAGCAGAAGTTGAACAGAACAGAAAAGGTGAAGAGAGCAGAATGAACACATACCAAAGAGTTTGAGAGAAACAAAGAAAGAACAGATAGAAAGAGACAGCAAGTCAATCCAAGTATGAACATATCAGAAGAACAGTGAAGCAGAGAAGAATTGCAGAATAGAGAAGAAGTTGTAACAATTGATATACTTGTATTGTTTGTTATTCAATCATTTATTTATAATCAGGGAGGTAGGGAGGACTGTGGTTCTCTGATATTCAAGTTGGTGCTTGAATATTGGAAGTTGTATCTTCCATCTAGTTGTGGCTAGAAAACAACGTGGTAGGGTGGTGCTAGGGAAAACACAGAGTTTTATGTATGCAAGTTGGTGCCTGTATAAGTCCAGTTGGTGTTGGAACACTCAGGGAGTTGATGCTTCCTTCTCGTGTGTGCTAGAGAAATAAGAGGGTTGGTGCTCTCAATAAGTTGGATCTTGTAAAACATAGGTAGTATCCTCACATTGAGTTGGTGCTCAAATATAGATGATGTACATAACTTAAAAGACTGCCTATCATTCGAAGAAGAAGAGGTTTTCTCCCTTTATGGGTTTCCTCGTGAAAATTTGTCTCTATGTATATATTATGTGTGACTGATGTTCATTATTTATGTTGTTCATATCTTTTATAATATTTATGGTCACTTGGAAGAGATTAAAATGTTTTTGAATATGTCATAAATTATTTAAGCACAGTAACAATTGATTCACCCCCCCCCCCTCTCAATTGTCTTAGTCATTTCAACAGTATGATGTCATAGGATGCCATGTGGAATCTATATGTAAGTGAATATGTATAGGAAGTGGTTGAAGTGGATAGCCTAGTTAACAAAGTGGAGGGATCAAGACCCCATGTAATACACAAATTGATCGATGTCATGGAAGTGGTGCCACTAAATTCATTAACGGTGGGTGAGGTGTTTCTCAATCGTTGATTTAGGAGAGGGAGAGATCGATGTACCACATTCTATCCATGGATTTAAACAAAACTAGTAGCACATACCTTTATGTATTGACATGGACTTTTAAAAGTCCACACATCACCAACCCAAGATCAACAAGTCTAGTTTCTAATACCTTGAGGTCCCGAGGTACCACTTTCCATTCATAGGTGATTTTCATAAGGAAACGTGGCACCTTATAGGATCATCCTGTAAAATAATTGAGGTCTTTTTGTCTCACCACCCAATGAAAATTTCCACGTGGAAGGATGTGAGCTCAATAAGGCCTAATGTCCACAAAGTGGAAAGAAAAGGGAAAATCAATGTCATGCAAGGGTTGTTTTTATTTGATGTGACCCACACATATGTATGGTATTTGACCTATGTAACACAAAGTGTACAAGGATGAGATCGTCCAAGTATATTTAATCCACTAAATATTTAAAGGTACTAAGGAGGTTCATGTAGCAAGTAGGAGGATCACATGTGTTAGTGATGGTCTATAAAAGTAAAGGAAAACGAGTTCAAATCCATGGGAATCTGAGTCAACAAAAAACACAAAAATCTAGTCGGGTTCAATGCAAAATTGTGTGAAAGTAATGGGGTTTCCACCCCCTTGACCCCCACAATGTCCCTTGAGCATTCAAAAACCCCATGAAAATTTTCCTTAAAGTTAACAATGGAAAATGGGGAAGGGATTCATTTTGTATAGCATTTGATGATCATGAATACGTTCAAAATTTCATTGCACAATTAATATGATAACATTTGATGATCATGAATAGGCTCAAAAATTCATAGCACAATTAATATGATAGCATTTCATGGTCATGAATAGGCTCAAAAATTCATAGCACTATTAATATGATGATGAATTTGTTATTTTTGGTATCTAACAGATTTGATGTTGTGCATGATTCTTGCAGTCGTATTAAAAGCCACAATATATTTGCATAAGTCATAATGGGTAGAGATATTTCTAGATATTAAAACTCCCAACTTCAACAGCCAAATTGAAAAAAATTATAGTGCTTAGAAATATTTTTCAAAGGGGAAGAGATATAAGGGTTCAATTTTGCAGAGACCCTTGTTATTTATCAAAGTAATTGAAAGAAAAAATCCTTAGTTTGGTTGGACCAAGAAATTGTCATCATGGAGGATGCACACAAGCCTTATGATTTTGAAGAAAATTCCACGAGTAAAATTATATGCCATAAATCCAAGAATCGGGTCCAATGGATGAATAAACCAGGGGACTCCTCCAAATATTGCAAAGACTATGAAGAGATTGAGGGTGGAACTTCATAGTTGCAGAATAATGTAACAACCCCTTTGTTATGTCATAACCAATTGATAATAGTAACAGATATTTTTTTTCTCACTAAAACAGTGGAACAGGATAGTGACATACATCAACAATACTCATTTCATTTCATTCATCTAATTACACAACTAGTTTTAGATGCAACGTCAGTGTATTAACGATCTGCCATATACCATAATTATCACATACAACAAGAGTAAAACAACACGATTATTCAAGAACAACCACAACCAGTTTCATCACACAGCATCATTTATTCTAACAGAATAAATCAACATGCAAGGCAATCAATAATATCTACCCATCTGATCTACCTGCAAGGTTAGGACCTCCAAGACACATAATCAACTCTCAAGTCCAGGATTCATCTGATTGATTTTGACCACTTAAGGTCTCAGGAATGGTGACTATTCTGAGGAACAAGGAAGGATCTAATTCCCATATTTCCAGACCAATCCAACCATCAATTAATTTCTAGCATTCTTATGTACAAATTTTCTTCAAATGACACAGAGAATCTAGCGTCTTAGTCATCACCTTATAACACAATGTATACTATTTCAATAATTTATCATCTTACTTATTTAAAGAATAGGAAGGAATCCAATAAAAACAAGACATAAACTTCAACAGTAGCAGAGACCTTCAACATGCAACCTAAATATGACAATTATGTCTTACTCCAGTTTACTGGGAAAAGTGACGACCCTATAGAGTACATCTGTAGTGGATCTCCACCGTAGAAACTCATTTGAGGATAAACTTTGCCATCTGATAGATTAATTTGTTAATATTCAACGAAGGAGGGTGGTAGGGCAAGGTAACCTACAACTGTCGTTCAACTCAGCTTAAGACTGGATTTGGTTGGTTATCACTTTAGGATAAAAGGAGTGTTGTGTTAAAGGAACCTCTGGAGCGTCGGAGTTCTAGAGCCCCGAATAGCTCCCTTTTTTACTAGCACTAGTTTCTGGCTCCTGGTCACATGCATAACATTTCCAAGGAATAAGGGATAACACCTACGGAAAGAAATTCAACTCTAGAAATCGTTCACAGGCTTCCTATGATCCCAAATACTTGGTTTTACATATACAACACACAGAGACTCCACTCACATGATCTTCAATATGGATGAAGACACAAATTTTAAAGGAACATAGATCATACATAATATAAATTCAACTTTACAATGAGTATCATGTCGTTCAATTTAGGGTTCATAAAACATCAAGAATTACAATGAAAGTTTAGAATATAAACACTATAAATATTATTTGTTTGCGGCAACTGAAATTTAAAAATATATCTGTGAACTAATTCTCATTGATATAAAATGTAACCATTGACATTTAGGATTTCCAGTGATGCTACAGAGACTCCGTCAATCTATTATACTAATACACCCGCAATATAAATGAATTCAAAATATAAAAGAAATATCAGAACCAACGAATGCGGTGAAGTGAAGATGGCCTTCAAGTCTTGCGCTCCTTCCTTTCCTTTTCTTTCTAATTACAAAGACTTCATTGGTACCTCCCAACCAATGCTAGGGGTATTCTTCTTCCCCCTTATCCCCCTGAGATGCAAAGGGTCCAAGAACACAAAAACCAGAACACAATAGCTTCCAGGCTTGCCTCGCGAGGAAGAGCTTCCACTCTTTTCACAAGCCTGGAGTCCCAACTCTCACAAGTAAAACATCATTAATAAAAAATTCGGCAGCATAACAGTGGTTCCAAAAATTTTGATCCATTTCCCTTCTAGGTCATTTGTTTTATAGCATTATTCCTCACAGGCATCTGTACCTCATGCATAATTCATTAATTTTTAATAATTTTGTTAAAGGATTATTCACCCACTATATTTGTCACATTCTCCCCAGGTTGCACAATTATTTTCTCTTTTATTTTTATTTAAAATCCACTTTTCCTCACATTTCCCCATGTGTTCATAATTATCCTCTTAGTTGTCTCTTAGCTCCCCAATCCTTTTAATTAATGAGTGTCTCCTAACTAGGTTTTAGTTAGAGTTGGATTAGGAGTCTTCTTAGTTAGGCTAGGGTTGATTGACTCAAATTTTATTCTATGCACAACCCATTCTCTCAATTTGTAATTTTTTCTAAATAAGGATTTATTTTTAATAATTCCATGCACACTTGTGCATTTTATCAATTCTTTAGGTCTTTACTTACTATTTCCTAACATTTTATTTCCTTCAAATCTTTACTCATGTCACAATTCAATTAGTCCCTTTATTTAAAATTTAGACTTCGACTTAGAATTTTGGTTGGCTTTAATAATTAATAATCTATTGTTTAATTAATTATTTTAATCCAACAAAGTCTAATCATTCTAGTGTTTTCTAGGTCACCAATGTTTATTGACTCAGGTTTCAATTGTACGACGTGCCGTTCAAGATGCATCTTCGTCTTCCAAGGGTGCCACTTGTGTTGACTTGTTTTGGAAGTTTGTCTAGCCCATTGGAGTCAAAACTCCATTCGGCCGACCTTGTGAGAGACTAAGGGATTGTAAGGAATAAGGACCCCACCTTATTGCGCACCCCTTAGAAATATCCATGAGGGACTATCTCATTCTTCCCTCACGAAATCATGGACCACCCAAACAAGATACGTTAACCTACATTTTTTGCCACAATGGGAGTGCTAGTAGGTTTTGGTAGGGATGTTTACACCCCTCTCCCACAATATCTGGTTTTCTTTGCAAGGCCCCTTTACTCCTTATGTGAGTCGGATTAGAAAGGATCGTCAAGCCTTCATCCACTGACAAAACAAATGTCACAAATACATATACATAAAACATACTAAAATCCATCATACATCATATGTGCATAATAATAAAATACTCAAACAATACAATCCACTCCATGACTCAATCCAGATTCCAAGGAATCCCTTTGATGCCACTGGCATCCATAACCTGCCATGTGTCCTGCACACTCAAGACGACTTGTCAAAATCACATGTCAACACACACAAACACACACATAATCAAGTAGCTATAACACCTCAACATCATCATGTATAACCCATAATGTTATTGAAATCATAGTGTTCTATACCTGGATCACTTGCAAGCAACGGTCCTCAAAGAATAAGTCAATAATAGTATGCTCAGTAGAGTGGGATGTTACATACACCCCCTCTTATTTTAAACTTCGTCCTGAAGTTTGTGCACTATATGTAAAGCAAGTAAATAAATGTACTTGATATAGATCTATATGTCTAATCTTTCAAACAAGTAAGGAAATTGTTGACGCATCTCATATGCGTCCTCCCAGGTAACCAAGTGTGGACTATAATTGTCCCACTAGACCTTGACCTGATTGACTATTCGACATCATAGTTTTCGAATGCGATGGTCCATAATGCGGATTGGCTCTGCCGTGAGATCACCCTCGTCCAACAATTGTAAGGAACTCATATCAATATCAAGTTAAGGATCACTAACATAATATCGTAAAACAGATACGTTAAATACATTGTGCATACACCTCAAAGAATTATGCAATACTAATTGATAAGTCATTAGTCCTTTCCTTTCCACAGCCTTATCAAACTCTTTTTTGGTTTCACCCGCAAGAAAAATTTGTCGCCAATTTCATAATTGCGATCAATGTGATGTGCATCAGCATAAATCTTATGTCGATCTTGTGCTTATTTAATACTCAGTCTGATTGATTGCATATGTTCTTCCATTTCTTGAATCACTTCTGGTCCTACTAGTACCCTATGCTCAAGTCGATCCCAACTTAATGGTTTCTGACACGGTCGCCCATAAGAAACTCAAACGGTGCCATCTTCATTGTACTCTGATAGTTGTTGTTGTATGCAAATTCTACCAGTGGTAAGAATTCTTCCCAATGTTTTTGTTGGTCAATTACATACATACGCAACATATCCTCCAAAATCTTGTTTGTCCCTTATGTTTTCCCGTTTGTCTCTAGGTGATAAGATATGCTAAATTTTAGTTGTGTTCCCAAAGCCTCTTGGAAACTGGTCCAAAATCGTCATGTAAGCATTGATCCTTGATCGGATATGATTCTTTTTGGCACCTCATGTAATCTCAAAATCTTGTTGACAAATACTCTAGCTATGTCAGGTTCCTGATACATCCTACACACTAGAATAAAGTGTGCACTCTTCGTTAGAGTGTTAATTACCACAAAAATTGAATCGTGTCATATTGTCGTTAGTGGCAATCCAACAATAAAGTCCATCAAAATGACTTCCCATTTTGATTCAGGAATAGCGTGTGCCTATAATAATCCAGTTGGATGTCTATACCTCAGCCTTCACTTGATGACATCATATACATCTCACCACGTAACTAACTATGTTTTCTTTCATTCCCTTCCAGAAGAACAAAGGCTTAAGATCTGCCTTCATCTTCGTGACTCTCGGATGAGCCATGTATACTGCTCGATGCACTTCACTTAAGATAGAACTTTTTAGTTCCTCGTTAGGAGGTACGTAAATTATTTGGTTAAATCTCAACAATCTATCGTCGTCTCATGAATAACCTTCATATTTCGGTACCATCATGGTGTCTCGTCCAATATTATTCTTAACTTCTTTATACCAGTCATCGTCGAATTGTAAAGTTAGAATATTTTCTCGAAGATTTGTCTTAAGAGGTAATACTGAAAATATGTGTGATCTCCTACTCAACACATCTGCCACTCAGTTCACATTTCCTTTAATGTAATTAATTTCAAGATCGTATTCTCTAAGTAATTCTAACCAACGCCTTTGTCGCGCGTTCAGGTCACTTATGTAAAAATATGTTGCAATATACAGTGATATGTCTTTAATTCGAATTTTCTTCCAATCAAATAATGTCTCCATACTCTCACGGAATACACAATAGCTAATTAATCCAATTCATGCGTTGCATAGTTCTCTTCATGCTTTCTTAATTTCCTTGAAATGTAAGTGATCACTCAATCGTCTTGCATCAAAAATTTGCTTAACCCTTCCTTGGATGCGTCTGTGTATACCAAGAACTCCTTGTCCATGTTAGGGACTTTTAGTATTGGTGTTGTTCTTAGCAACTCTTTGAGCCTTTGAAATTCTTTTGTGCATGTCTCAGTCCACAAGAACTTCTTGTTCTTCTTATGCAATTATGTGATCGGATTTTCTATCCTCGAAAATCCTTCGACAAATTGTCGGTAATATCCTACAAAACCCATAAAACTGCATACTTCGTGTACGTTTTTCAGTGTTGGCCATTCCATAATAGCCTCCACTTTCATTGGATCACAGTGATACCTTCACCAGATATGATATGTCCCAAGTAGTGAATCTTAGATTGGTAAAGAGAGCATTTTGATAGCTTTCCGTACAATTTTGTTTCTCTTAGGCACTGCACGACCAACCTCAAGTGTTCATCGTGCTCTTCATTCGTCCGAGAATAAATCAGTATGTCATCAATGAATATCAAAATGAATTTATCTAAGTAATGGTGGAAAATATTATTCATTTGGCACATAAAGGTCATAGGTGCATTTGTAAGTCCAAAAGGAATTACTGCAAACTCGTAATTTCCATAATATGTTATAAAGTGGTCTTATTGATAATGTGTTCTAAAGTGGTCTTACTGATAATGTGTTCTCCGACCTGATCAAATAGATCATTTATCCTAGGTTGGAGATATTTTTTTTCAACCTTCATTTTATTTAATTGACGATAATCGATACACAATGAAAGAGTTCCCTCTTTCTGTTTGGAAAATAATACCGGTGCTCCCCATGGAGAAACACTTGGCCTATAGTATCATTTATCTCATAATTCATGTATATGGATTTTTAACTCTGTCAACTCAGGGATACTCATTCGGTATGGTTCCTTTGATATCAGTGCAGATCCAGGTAATAAATCAATAGAGAAGTCTATCTCTCTTGGTGGAGGTAATTCGGGTATTTCTGATGCAAATACATTCTGAAATCCTTAAAGGATAGAAAAATATTCTAAATTTGATTTGATTTCTCCATTTAGAAAATTGGTCACTTGAATAGCATAAATATTGTAGCCTTTATTAATGCATTTATTTAATTGTAAGGTTGATAATTGTCTTATAGAGACATGTTCACTAATTCCTTGTATTGACCTTGTTATTCCACTTTCATCATTGTAGGTAAAATATATTTCATAACAGTTCAGTATAACTGTATGCTTCTCTATCCAATACATACCTATAACTATGCCATATGATCTTAAAGGTAATACATTTAAATTCACCTTAGTATCATGACTACTTATTTCAAATGTACAATCTGAAATTAACTCAGTTATTGTTCGTTTAGTACCTGTTGCTAATTGTGCCAACTAATATTTTGAATGTTTTACTTTTTCTAGCTTGCAAGAGTATGCCAATGATGGAGTAATATAACTAAAACTTCTCTATCCAATCCATATTTATAAGTATGCCATATGATCCTAAGGGTAATACATTTAAATTCACCTTAGTATCATGACTACTTATTTCAAATGTACAGTCCAAAATGAACTCAGTTACTTTTCCTTTAGTACCTTTTGATAATTGTACCAACTAAGATTTTGAATGTTTTACTTTTTCTAGATTGTAAGAGTCTACCAATGATGGAGTAATATATATCAAACTTTCTCCTAGATCTATTAAAACAGAACCTTCATGTCATGAATATTACCTCCAATTTCCACAATGATATATCGATGATCTGCTTTCCTGCCATCTAGAGCAGCATTGATTTTATGAGTACTCTCTCCAATGTCCCCAACTATTGAATCCTATTGTATATTCTAAATTGTTATGTTAGCAAAGTTTCTATATGGACAATTTCTCAACAAATGTGGTTCACCACATCCCCAACATTTTAATAGTTCTCCGAAATGATTAGCTTCCTTCTTAAATCCCAGATTAACTGAGTTGTTTCCACTTGTAATTTGTGTTGAATTCTTGGGAAAACTATTTTCTTAATAAACTTTGGACATATTGTGAAATGGTGATGGATTGAATCCTTCCATTATTTGGTTTAGATTCTCTTTCTTCTTTTCTCTCCATTTCTTTGGATTTCCAAACCGTTGTTTGTATTGTTCATTCCATTTTCTTTTCCTTTAAACCTTTGGATAAATTTTAAATCTTGCCACCATATACTAGCTTCACCCTTCAGGTTATGGATGGTCATCCTCACTCTCATATTGCTAGAGTAATTGCAAATCTGGAAATATTTCTTTAAGTCAAGTAACCAAGCTTCCACCTCTTCGCTCGTTCTGGACTCTCCATCAAAAGTTGAAGGTTTAATTTTCTTAAACTCTCCATATAAGGGGTGCATGTGTTTCTTTTATTTACTGTAGATACACGATTTTTAGTTAGGTGTGTATCGTTAGGAGAAATATTTTCTTTTTCAGTTCCTTGCTTGAATCCTTCGTAGAAATTTGTTTTCTTTTTTCTTCAAAACCTGTGTTGTTGAACTACTTTCACTGGAATATTTTGGATATTTATGGGGTTGTTGAGTAGTGTTTCATTCGGGTCTATATTATTCGCCATTCTGTGCAGACATGGTTACAATTTTTTTCTTTGAAAACCGTGTGTTTGTAACAATGAACAATTTGCTTGTTAGTTTTTCAAAAGCCAAATTTATATTCTTATGGTGATGCCCATTAGACCTAATTGTTGTAATATCACTCTGATACCATATATAACATCCCCTCTGCTACGTCATAACCAATTGATAAAAGTAAGAGATATTTTTTTCTCATTGAAACAGTGGAACAAGATAGTGACGTACATCAACAATACTCATTATATTATTCATCTCATTGCACAACTAGATTTAGATGCAACGTCAATTTATTAACTATTTGTCATATCCCATAATTATCACATACAACAAGAGTAAAACATCATGATTATTCAAGAACAACCACAACCAGTTTCATCACACAACATCATGTCTTCTAATAGAATTAATCAGCATACAAGGAAATCAAGAATATCTACCCATTCGATCTACCTACAAGGTTAGGACCTCCAAGACACATAATCAGCGCTCAAGTCTAGGATTCATCCAATTGATTTTGACCACTTAAGTTCTCAGGACTGGCGACTGTTATGAGGAACAAGGCAGTATATAATTCTCATATTTTCAGTCCAATCCAACTATCAATTAATTTCTAGCATTCTTATGTACAATTTTTCTTCAAATGACACAGAGAATATGGCATCTTAGTCATCACCTCATAACATAATGTATACTATTTCAATAATTCATCATCTTACTTATTTAAATAATAGTAAGAAATCCAATAAAAACAAGACATAAACTTAATCAGTAATAGAGACCTTCAACAGGCAACCTAATGATGACAGTTTTGTCTTACTCTAGTTTACCGAGAAAAGTGACGACCCTACAGAGTACATCCAAGTAGAAGGATATTGATCTATATCACAATTTAAATGAGGAAAGGAACAACAGAGAAAATATCTCAACACAAAGTAGAAATCATAAGCTTACTCTGTACTTTTATGAACCGACTGATACTGTGAAGAAATAAACCTACAACTGAAAGAAGTATGTTCTAAGATTGAGTTAATAAGGTTTTGTAAGGAACTTGAATATCCTCTTCTAGGTGTCACAGTGTAACACAACTAGAGCCAACTCCAGAAGTACGTAGACAGGCTCCCTGAGAGCCCAATTTCATAAAAATAGAACCTGGTATGCACCAAGACCCTCTCAATTTGGGCCTAGGTATTAACTTTTGAAAGAACAAAGCTTAGGAGAGACAGTGAGAATTTACACAGGGGAGGCACAAATCATGCACACAACAATCAGAGACCAGAGGTCAATAGGAAAGTGCTAATGTGCATTGGAGTTCACTTTTAAGGCAAATCTCAGGAGGAACAACGCGTTGTTGAGATTTTTGTACCTTGGGAAGTGGCCCCCTTTATTAGTGAGCCTCTAAACACAAGTGGGAAGTATTATGTACTATGTACCTTGTACTTTATGTCTAATTTCACTTTCAATTAGGAGATTTAATTCAAAAGTGAAATTTGGTCATTTTAGCCTAAAATGACTATTAATTCATTTTGTGGGTGAATTAGGAGACATAAAGTGAACTTAGGGAACTTAACCCAAAGTGGGTTTGTGAGTGATATTATTGTGGGATGATCTCAACCTTTGATTAGATATGGGATGGGATGGTCTCATACATCCATATTTTAGGTTTCCTTATAGAGGTTCAAGAGGGGTGCATAGGGAAAAGAGAGGCTCATTCACACTTATGTTCACTTGGAGAGTTTGAGAGAGAGCATTGAGGTGAGGATGGAGGCTATGGTTGAGGGAA
>SNQJ01S0076339.1:7137-36785 GCA_010110895.2 Picea sitchensis
ATGGGTGTTGTATATGCATGTGCATTTTCCTTCATGTCCAAATACCTTTATCAATCTTGTGGTCCAAAACCCATGACTAGGGTTGACATCAATGACAACAATCAATCTTCCAACACAAATAACTCGAATAAAATTCTTAATGTGATCTTTAGGGGTCTTCACTTTTCTGGGTCATATTTAGGAAGTATGTGTTCAAGGTGTTTGGGCAAGTCATGAAGCTGTCCTAGGAGGTTTAAAGAATCATGGGCTAGCCAAGTTTAATTATGATTCCCAACAATATGTGTGTGATCAATTTCATAATCTAAATCTGAATCTAAAACAAATGATGCATTTGGATAAGTTGAGGGATCGGGAGGCAGAATCTAATCAAATGGTTTAGGTATAGCACTACAAGGAATATGATCAAATGGTTTAGTTATGACACAATGACTAACATTTTAATTTAATTTATTATTTATTATTTTTAAAATTATCAGGTATAGCACTACAAGGAATATGATCAAATGGTTTAGTTATGACACAATGACTAACATTTTAATTTAATTTATTATTTATTATTTTTAAAATTATCTTAATATATATAGATATTTATTTTTATTTTTATTTTTATTATATCATTTTACAAAACATTAATTTCATAAATACTCTTTATGTAAAAAAAAATAAAAAATTTAACCTACTATCCAATTTCAAATATATACTCGATCTTTATATAAATCGTTTTCACATTCTTAACTTTAATTATCACATTCCAAATGCATCGATGACATTTCCAATTTTGAAATTCATATAAAATACTACACTTTTAAGTTTTATCTCTAGATAAAACATTTTATACTTTTAAGTTTTATCCCTAGATAATACATTTTAACCTTCTCTATGTCACATTTTAATGTATTTAAAACTTTTCGAACGACTCTTTTGAATATCAGTTTTAACAATTAATAATATTTTTTACTTTCGACCTATTTTATCACACAAATCTAGAACCATTTTACATTATACTTTATTTCTTACATTTTACTTTTCGAGATAATTTTAATTGAATTTAAAATTTTAATACCATTTTTCATCATATTTAACTATATTTAACATTTCTAATTGATGTCTTTTCAAACATAAGTTTTGAATGTGATAATAATAAATAATAAATAAATTCTGAATATATTATTGAAAAAATAATGATTTTTAAAGTTTATGTTTAGAATTTTTTTATTATTATTTAAATTAAATTTATATTTATATAATACGGATTAATTCTTATTGCTATCACCATAACCTTCAGATATAACTGCACATGCCTCAAACAAAACATAAATAAGTTAAATTTTCTATTAAACAACATGTTTACAATTTAAAATATATAATTAATGTCTTAATGTTTGTAGAGAGATGGATTAGATCACACTCAAGAAAAATGGATACTTAAATTTTAAAGTACCAGTGTCAATAAACATTTAAAACACAATTTCCAAATCACAATAGACTATTTAGAGAATAATTAAAAGAATTTGATATATTATCCAAAACAATATTGTTTAAAAAAAAAAACAATTTCCAAAGTACAATAAACTATTTAGAGAATAATTAAATGAACTTGATATATTATCCAAAACAATATTGTAGTTTATTTAGAGAATAATTAAACGAACTTGATATATTATCCAAAACAATATTGTTTTTTAAAAGACAATTTCCAAAGCACAATAAACTATTTAGAGAATAATTAAACGAATTTGATATATTATCCAAAATAATATTGTTTAAACAAATCCAAAGACAATTTCCAAATTAAAATAGACTATTTAAAGAATAACTAAACGAATTTGTGTATTATCCAAAATAATATTGTTTTTTTAAATTTGTATACTCAAAATATACTTTAATATATTTTAGTATTTTTTTAAAACTTGGTAAGTAGTGATTATCAAGGATGAAAGTGTAAATTTGTATAGAATTTTAAAATAATCAAAGTAAATGAATAATGAAAAAGGTGAAAACAAATTGGTTCAAATGAGTTATTTCAATTTTTCATTATATATTTAATTGTTTTTCATTTTTTCATTGCATTTCGTAGTGATGGTTTTAGTGGACATAATTGAAGTTTCTCCCAAAGTTATTTGAAAAAAAATGATTGATAGATATGTGAATGCAATGTATGTAAATAAAGTAACATTGTACAAGATATAATGAGTCAAGGTGGAGATGAAACAATTATTATTGTAACTTTTGTAAATCACAAAATTATTTGAAAAAGAATGATTATAGATATGTGAATGCAATGTATGTAAATAAATTAACATTGCACAAGATAGAGTGATTCAAAGTGGAGATCGAACAATTATTATTGTGACTTTTGTAAATATAAATAGGAGTCAGATATAAATGTGAATGCCTAACATGTGAATAAAAAAATGTCTTAAAAGATAGATTTAATCAAAATGGGAGCCATAAACTTATTTTTCATATGACCTTTGTAAAATTGATTTAATCAAAGTGGGGGCCACAAATTTATTATTCATATGACTATAATAGTTTTTGATTTTTTCATTGCATTTCCTAGTGGTGGTTTGAATGGACATAATTGAAACTCCTCACAAAGTTATTTGTAAAAGATTGATTGATAGATATGTGAACGCAATGTATGTAAATAAAGTAACATTGTAAAAGATATAATGATTCAAAGTGGAGATGGAACAATTATTATTATGACTTTTGTAAATATAGATAGGAGTTAGATATAAATGTGAATACAAATCATGTGAATAAAGTAATGACGTTAAAGATAGATTTAATCAAAGTGATGGCCACAAACTTATTATTCATATGGATTTTGTAACTGTACATAGAATTCATATGAGAATGTAAATGCAATGCATGTAAATAAAGTAACATCGTACAAGATAGATTGATTCAAAGTAGGCATGGAACAATAAATACATTGTACAAGATAGAATGATTCAAAGTAGAGACGAAACACTATTATTATGACTTTTTTAAATATAGATAGGAGTCACATGTAAATGTGAATGCAATGCAAGTGAATAAAATAACGTCATAAAAGATAGATTTAATCAAAGTGGGGGCCACAAACTTATTATTCATATGACTTTTGTAAGTGTAGATAGAATTCATATCCAAATGCAAATGCAATGCATGTGAATAAAGTAGCATTGTACAAGATACATTGAGTCAAAGTAGGCATGGAAGAATCACTAGTTTTATGACTTGTGTTAAAATCCTTTAGAGTTATTCGCATTTATGAATTACACAAATTTAGGGGTTTTTTATATGGTCAAGATGATGATGATGTTTTCTAGGATAATGTAGCTTAATAATTATTGTGGCTAGTATTAAAAAGGAATCTCGTGGGTCAAGTGAGAATGAGATCAGGGTTGAAGAACTCAAGACAAATGGATTGGATGACTAAGAACTCAATATGAATAAAATATCAAGTTGAGGACTTGGGATCAAGTGAGTGAGGACGAAGGAGGAGGACTTTTTGGTTGTGGAAATTGTCATTGAAATGAATTTTGTACATTCTAAAAATATCAACTCCGTGGAAAGTAGGAATAATCACAATAGGAAGGGTTTGCATCATTTCCACTCACTCTCTCTTTGGCCATAGTAACACACTACTATAATGGTTAGCACATGGAGGACTTATGGTGATACATTGTGAGTGAGACCAAAGGATCAACCCCACTTATAAAATTTGCACTAAGATTCAATTTATTTGTAAATAAATATTATTCCTCAATCATACAAGTAGACATGAAATAATGTGAACATTGTGCTTTGATATTTCTAATTCTATGTCTTCAAAAGGATAAGTGTTACATTTAAATGTGCAAGGTGATTATGGTTAAGTGCTACCTTTAAATAGAGGAGCTGATTATGATAGTAGCCGAACACAATGGACAAATAAGAAGAGAGTTGCATATATTATTATAAATTATAAATTTGTGTTTTCATAGTGTATTTGGTTAACGATTATAGATTAAGATAGATCAAGATGAAGGAATTTTAAAATAATTGGTTCCACTTACTCCCATTTTCTTTGGTTGTTCTTGTGGTAGTGGGGTTATTGTTTAATCACTAAGATATATTGATTGATAAGTTTTACTTGTATTGAAATGAAATGCATGTGAATAAAGTAACTACATAAAAGACAGATAGATGACTTAGTGGTATTGTCTTAGTGGTATTGTCAATGTCCCACCTGTAGAAGAAGATTGATTGATAAAATCCACATACATTGAAATGTAATGCATTTGAATAAAGTATCTACTTACAAGATAGATTAGGGATCCATAGTTGAGCTAGATATTGACTAAGTGATGGAGGTTCCCACAAACAAGGACATTCAACCTTAATTGATATGTAAATTGTTGTGGATATTCCATTGGACAATTCATCACAACAAATCTAACAAAATACTAAAATATTTACTATGAAGGTTAATTTCCTTTAGATCTCAGATTCTTTAATTATCGGTTTTCTAATTAAAAAAGTATGAAATAGATGAAATGCGAAAAATAGAGAACAAAAAAAAAAACTCCCACACAATCCACAAATAAACACAAGATATAACTTGGGAAACCCAATATGAGAGAAAACCCATCTAGAAAGCGATGTTGTTATGCTCTCTTTTATTCAAATGTAAGTACAAAGAAAGAGACACTCTCTATGGAGTTGCCTTTGATGTTGTGTCCTATATGCCTACTAGAGAATCTCTCCTCCTCTGTTATGCTCTCAAAATACCACTCCTAGGTTCTTTGCTCAACTATGGAACAAATAAAGTGCCAAAAGAATGGACCCTCTTATCTACCTAGTGGCTTGGTATTTAACATAGTCCAATATCCATCTAGGGGTAGGGTTTTGACTTCCTCAACCCTCAATTAGTGAAGGAATAATTCATACTTGTGAATTATGAATAATGTCTAAAATGTATAATTGCACAAATGTAATGAAGTAGAGAAAGCTTTAGGTCTATGTATGAGTAACATATGAGAATAAGGAGAGATATTATGGATGAGGATCTCATGAATTGAGTTGAGAGATTTAAGAAGATATTGTGAAGATGGTTATGGATATGATGTGATATAACTACCTAATTAAGACTTAATAGTTATGGTCACCTATGGTTATATAAAGAAACCATTTTTACAATAGAATGTACATAAGAAAATCTTATAATGTAATATAGTTTTTTCCTTTGGAGGTTTCTTGAGTATAATTCCAGATGTCACTTGCTTTAATATATGTTTGTATGAATTTGTTGTCACTTGCTTTAATATATGTTTGTATGTATTTGTTGTTAACTATTAAATTTAAAACAACATTTATTATGGGTTAAGAGGGATCATTTTTTGCTGACGTTGTTGTAAGAACTACTGAGAAATGCATTGAAGTTGATGTGTGTTGAGTGTGGGGAAGGATGTGAAGCTGCGTTGGATATCTCTACGTGGAAGAGATCACTATTGTGAAAGCATGTGAAGGGAGAATTCTAGCTCACTGGTTGCACACGTTTCGATAACGCTGATATATGGTTGCATGAGTGAAGCGTGTGTTTCTTTCAGATTTTTTGTGTGTATGTTACAACCCATTGAGAGAAATTTAGAGAGATTATCCTAGTGCATTTGGCTAATCCAGACCATGAAGAGTGTTGACTTTGAATATCGTCCTGCTGGAAAATAACAATGTAGCCAAATGAGTAAAATCATGACTTTGTTTATTATAATATAATGGGTGGTATCACTTTATAAAATTGAGAGTCTAATACCAAAGTTATTATGTCCTTTTCGCAAATTGATGCAAATAATCATGTAAGTGAACGCCTCGTCCGACCCCTCGAATACTAAAATGCATCCCAAATTTGAATGCCTCGTCTGGTGTCTAAGTTGGCACCTAGGTCATGTGGCCCTGTCATATGCTTCCACCTATCTATACCCATGGCGCGACATGTGGCCACTGGGGTACTGGGATATCAGGCCTCGGGTAAAGCTAAAAATTTACTACTTCTGAGTTTCGAAGTCTGGTCTAGGGCCTAGCTGACACCATATACACATGGCACTACCACCATCCGTAACTCGGAAAGACACGTAGCCCTCTCATCACCTTCCACGTGGGGTGACATGTGGCATACATATTGTGTCACATGCCTCCCCCTCAAGGTGCCAAATCCCCATGAAATGTGGCACATTATCCGCTCGACATGTGGACCTCCCACATGGAATGACGTGGCATATACATCAACACATAACGCTTGGAGTGTCCATCCGGGAACTGACACTTGTACACAGTTTATTGGTCGGGTGACATGGTCCTCCCCTATTCTAAGATTGCAAGGTAAGGTTGGGACCATTCTTGGAACCTTGCCCGACCATAGAATTGGGCCACTGGCCCCTCCAATTCCTTTGTCATTTCTCGCACTTTTGATCTACTGAACCCAAGTGCCTAGAACCCTATTGTTGGCCCTTGACTAAGTTTTGAGGAAACATTAGTTGTGTTTGACCACTTTTGGGACTTCAACAGGCTAGTCGAAGATGGAGCGCCCAGGCAGAGCTGAGATCACGGGATATTGCTTGTTTTGAAGGCTTGTGGACCGAGCAAAGGGTTTACTAGGGTTTATGTAATGGGTTATGGGATGTCGGCCCATGGGCTTACCCATGTTTAGGAATTTTTGCAAAAGTATATATAGGAAGGAATGTAATGTAAAAAGTACTAGTAGAATCTTAGTGCAAGCAATGGAAGAAGTCTGGCTAGTTGGCTATGTGCAAGATATGTTAGTAAGGCTCTGTGCTATTAAGGACTTGGCTCTGTTCCTTGACCTAATTTTGGGAAGGAGGATCTGATGTGCAACGTGCAAATATCCTATTCTTTGCGGAGTGTGGCACTGTGGATTTGTGCACAGGAGCATATGAATGTAAGAATATTGAAGACTAATAAAGAAGAAGAAGAAGTTGGTGGGCGTAGCCCCACACTAGGGTGAACCACATATATCCTGTGTCTTGATGTGATTTGTGCGATATGATTTATGATTTATGTTGTTTATTTGCTTAGTGTTGTTGTTATAATGTATGATGAATGCATCTGATGTTGTTGCTTAGTGCTTAAAGATGATTGAATGCTAGATCTGAGCTAAGTTATGTGCTAAGTGATTGGAAGTGCTTGATCTTTATTGTTATTGCATTGTTCTGTAATAAGGATTTAATCTGCGATGTGAATGAGATTCAAGAACTAATTTATATTGTTGTCTAAGTTCCCTGCTAAGTGTTGTAATCAAAAATTTATGCCCCATCTTGGTTGTAGACACCTGATTCTTGCAAACCCCCTACCTCTACCTCGGGTGAGACTTCATCTTCTTTGCAGGTGTTGATGAAAGGGTCGGTAGTTAGGGTTTTGTTGGTGCGTTGTTGAAGCGTTGAACCTTGGGCCTACCCCTCTGCCAACAAATGGTTCTGTTGTTGGGACCTAAAACTGTGATTGCTGGGAATTGAAGAAAAGATAAAGATATGTGCATAGATCTGTTGTTGTAGTGTGCAAAATTCTACTTGACTTGTGAATATTTGTGCTAAGAAAGAAACCTGATCCGAAGAAAAGAGGTAAGATCTTAAATCTTTGTGATTTAGTAAGGGTAAGATAAGTGGAAAATTTTCTTCGAAAGCATGAATCTAGGTATGTTTGATAGATTTTGTCCTAGTCTAAAAACTAGGGCACAATTAGAAGAAAGAGTTGATCTGAATAAATTTGATAGAAATAGAGAAAGATATGTTATTCCTATGCATAGAAATAATATTTGGACTAATAAGTGGATACAGAAACATAGAAAGAATTTTTGCAGATTGCAGGTCCAACACTGTGATCCCAGTGCACAATACAGGAGAGGTTGGGGGTCGCTTAAAATAAAGAGAGGATTAACACTGTGTTATAATTGCAAAAGACCGAAACATCTTGCTAAGGAATGCCCTGGTACATGTCCTATTTGTATTTGTTGTAAAGCTATTGGTCATGAGGTTGAGGATTGTCCAAGAATGATTGCTAAAGATTAAAAGATGACCACGATACAAGAAAACTATAAAGAAGGTCAAGAGACTAAGGATATGTTAAAGAATCATATAGAAAAAGAGTTAGAGACTATGTTAATACAGTTAAAATAAGTAATGGATGATCACATAGACATCAGTCTACTAGAGATCCTGAAAGAAAAACAATGCATAGTTACAAGAATAGAAGACTTCGACATAGACTATGTATTGGATGAAGAAACACACGTGAATAATATGCCAGAAAGCAATTGGGAAATTTTGGGAAAGCCTGCTATGACACCTTAATTGGGAAGGATAGGCTTGTTTAAAGGAAAGATGATAACCCTATGTGGAAAATTTACTAATATACCTATGATTTCTCATGAAACATCAATTGAAGAAGAATTTGAAATCATTAAATTTGTTGAGAACAACACCCCCTTTCCACTTTTGTTAGGAAAGAATTGGATTGAGAAGGATCCTATTAGAAGGAAAGTAGAGGAGGAAGCTACATAACAGAAAAAGAAATAACTAAGGGATCTCATAGCTCGAAGAATAGAGCGACTAATAGAAGAACAAGAGGATAAGTCGAAGGACCAGAGGGCAAGAGAATTAACTATCAAGGTTGAAAGAAAGAAAAAAGGTCCGAAGGACCTATCCATGCAAGAAAGAAGAATAGATACCCTGGATTTAATAAGAGAAGAGGAATTACCTTTGAACCCTTTGACAAAACATCAATAGTGAGAAGCTACTACGCTAAGAGAAGATAAGAATAAGAATGGAAAGAGGAATCCAGAGACTCAGATCATAGGAAAGAAGGAAAGGAAGCTCAGTAAGAGGAAATACAAGTTAGAAAAACTAGGGGAAGTTCCAGAGAAGACTTCGCAAGAGGTAGATCTGCAGAAGTTGAACCTCGCCAGAATAGTAGAACCACGCAGGATGGGACTTCACCACGAAAAAGCTATATGACCTTTGGAGGCACCCCAACTGCTAGAATGACGCTCTGGAACAGCTAGAAACATAGTTATTGATGGAAAGACTGCAGTTGGACTATTGGAACCGCGCCATAATGGACGGATTCACATTGATGGACACATCCATGCCCATTGGAGGAATCTATTACGACGCTTTCTTATTTAACCCGTCGGATGTTGTGCCGGGACCAATTTTTTCCACCCATGATTATCCAAGCTAACAGAGAATTGATTGTATATTGTGCTATGATTTATATACCTCACCATCCATTTGATTACCTCACTTGTTTTTTCACCTACCCAATCTATTTGGTTACAAGTGTAAATGTTGAGAAAAGCTAGCGCGTTAGAGAAGTCTGTGGAGGAGATTCTCTTGGAGCTCATGGATGAGAGAGTTATGTTTGTAGGAATACAGACATTGTCGACTAGGGGACTGCAAGCATCCCCCTCAACTAGACGTCATTCTAGCTGTACTATTGAGAATCGAAGCAAGAACCATGATGATCTAGCTAACGCGAAGCAGATCCTGTCAGTCTTGCCAGATAATATACCGCCTTTGGCTGATGCAGTAACCCACGAAAATATCCCACGTGACTTTGAATACACGTTGATCACTGCATACATCCTGAAGGGGATACACGTAGTTGGACCCTAGTTAGGACAGATCCCAGCTCTGAAGAACAATGACTTTAACCTCAGAGACATGAAGAACTACATGATGCTCATGTCGCATAGGTATTTGATGAAGACGAATGGGAAGAAGTTGCACATAGTCTCCTAACCATGGATTAAGTATCTCACTCAGTCAATAATACTGAACGTGATGAAGATCCCTCACTTTGGCCAACATCAAGAGGTTAACGCGTGAGTTAAAATCCTCTTGTTGTGCTATCACGAAGGATATATATGGCTCGACAGGTGCATTACTATGGATCCGATACTGATCCACTTGATTATAGGGATGATCATGCAGGGACCAGACCCTCATTAGTTCTACCCAAGGAAGGATTCAGATCACTCCCTGGCACAACACATAAAGGAGGATTATGGTGATGTAGAAAAGGGAAAGAGAGGCTACAAGGTAGATTCCATCCAGGATGGTGCAGTGCACCTATATTGTCAGCTTGTAGCTGGAAATCTCGTCAGAAAGAACTGTTCAACACAGGTCACTGGATTCGTAGTAGACCTTGCAGGGAAGTGCGTAGAAGGAATGAAAATGAACTGGGTGGGTTACCTCGTCAACGAGCTCGAGAAAGACTGCCATGAAGCATATGATCAGGGGTATGAATTCCATTTTAGCTGGTTACTTGTATTAATCGCATTTTTCTCTTGGAAGATGTGAGAAGGAGTGACATTTACATAAGTTGAGCCATCAGAGTCGTTGGTCGCAAGGTTCTACACCTTGTGGTATACAAATGACATGTCAAAGTAGTGGAAGTCGAATGCTGTCTTCCATGCCTACTACCAGCAAATGAAGCGTGCTATTGGGGAATTTCCATGCATGAGACCGAACACATTGCACCAGTACAGACCACTAGCAAAGTTCCACGCAGATTGACACTTTATCTATATCACTACACACAGGGATGAGAGTAAAGAGGAGTTATAGTCCTACTATAAGCTGACCGATGAAGACATGGAGGAGATCACCAAAGAACCTTGTACTGGTGGAATATGCAGAACTCTCCTACCCCGACATCATCAGAAGTCCCTTGGTCACTTGGGTCGAGCATGATGGACATACTAGCACAAAGAAAAAGAAGAAAAAGGAGGAAAATGATGAGGAGGATAACGACTCTAAGGAAAGTGGGCCTGAATCACCCACATGAGGAGGAGGAGGCAAAGTGAATCAAGAAGAAGGAGGGGAAGAAGGAGAAAATAAAGACAAAGGCAAAGTTACACCATCAAAGGATCCCACTACTGAGACCGAAACATCGAAGAAGAGGAAGGTTTATCCAAAGAAACCCTCATCAAGAAAGAATGTGTGCGCCAGTAAGCCCAATAATAAGGCCACGCTCACAGAGGACCACATTGATCTAATCATCATAGTTGTGGAGGATGCTTCAGAGGATATGTTGCAGCGGTACAGAGCAAAGCATGAGACGTTGTATGAAATAATCGAGAAGGAGTTGAAGGAGATACAATAGGCCATCCATTCGATCCACACAGTACCTACTGCGCCCTCATCATCGAAGATTGCAAAATTGGGGGATGAGCCCACCCAATTACGAATACTAGAAGATGCAACATAGGCTTAGATTCATCGAGTCCACGAAGAGAAGGAGAAGGCTACAAAATCCTTGAAGCAAGAAAAGGAGAAGGTTTTAGAGAAACTAAGATTTGCGCAGTCTTGCGTAACTGCCTACAAGAAGGAGAAAGATGAAATTTGGGTGATGTTCGAGGAGTACAAAGAAAAGATATAGAAATAAAAATACCAACTGCTCACCGAGCAGACTGTGGTCAAAGAAGCGGTGACTACAACACTTCGCTCTGTGTCGGGCTTGGCACAGGAGGAACAAGATTCAGTCGAGATTCAAGTGGGGAAGCTCACTAAGGCCATTTAGCAACTTCAAGCATGGATAACGTAATTAGAGATCCAAGCAGTTCATAGCACTCTGAAAGAAGTGCGCGATCAGAGGGACGAAGATTCCAGGAGCGTAGATGGAAGGATCAAGGAACTCTCCTCAGAATGTAATAAATTGAGTGATCGTAGTGCACATACCTATGAACGCCTCGCATAAGATCTAGAGTTGAGGAAACTGGAAGAATAGCTACAGGACGCACAACAACAAGCCTCCATTTTCCAGGCACAGATGAAGTCACTCATTGTAGTTGAGAAAATGAATAGATCATAGGAGCAGTGCGTATTCCAGCAACAGATTACTACCATACAGAGTAGAGTCATGGAAGTTACACAACGATTACATCCGGTGCAGGAAAAAGCCTGCATGATTTTTGAAGAGATTGAAGGACAAGGCTTATAGCTAGACCAAGTGGTTACGACAGTGGAATAATGCTTGGAAGGGCCTGTTACAGAGGAGGTGATTCACGAGTTCACTGAGAAGGAGGCTCTAGTGAAGCAGCAAGTCAAGGCAACTCAAGCTAAGATCAAGACCTTTGAAGCAGTGTTTCCTAGATCTGAGTGACACGGGACGATTCACAAGTGAGTGTTGGGGGCTTGTTGGCCCTCAACCAAGTTTTGAGAAAACCTTGGTCATGTTTGACCACCTTTGGGACTTCGACAGGATGTTCAAAGATGGAGCACCCAGGCGGAGCTGAGATCACAGGATCTCCCTTGTTTTGCAGGCTTGTGGATTGAGCAAAGGGTTTACTAGGGTTTATGTAATGGGTTATGGGATGTCAGCCCATGGGTTTACCCATGTTTAGGCCTTTTTGTAAAATTATATATAGGAAGGAATGTAATGTAAAAAGTACTAGTAGACGATTAATTCAAGCGATGTAAGAAGTTTGGCTAGTTGGCTATGTGCACAATATGTTAGTAAGGCTCTGTGCTATTAAGGAGTTGGCTCTTTGCCTTGACCTGATTTTGGGAAGGAGGATCTGGTGCGCAGTGTGCAGATCTCCTGTCCTCTATGGAGTGTGGCTCTGTGGCTTTGTGCACAGGAGTAGATGAATGTAAGAAGATTGAAGACTAATAAAGAAGAAGAAGAAGAAGTTGGTGGACGTAGCCCCACACTAGGGTGAACCACGCATATCCCGTGTCTTGATGTTCTTTGTGCGATATTATTTATGATTTATGTTGTTTATTTGCTTAGTGTTGTTGTTATAATGTATGATGAATGCATATGATGTTGTTTCTTAGTGCTTAAAGATGATTGAATGCTATATCTGAGCTAATATATGTGCTAAGTGATTGGCAGTGCTTGATCTTTATTGTTACTACGTTGTTATGTAATAAGGGTTTAATCTGTGATGTGAATGAGATTCAAGAACTAATGTATATTTTTGTCTAAGTGCCTTGCTAAGTGTTGTAATCACATATCTATGTCCCAACTTGGTTGTATACACCTGAGTCCTGCAACCCCCCTGCCTCTACCTCGGGTGAGACTTCATCTTCTTCGCAGGTGTTGCCAAAAGGGTCGGTAGTTAGGATTTTTTTGGTGCATTGTTGAAGTGTTGAAACCTGGGTTTTCCCCTATGCCAACACCTACCTAAAATTGTGCCCCACCGGCCCACCAATCACTTAGGAAGATCCAAACTTGTAAAAATTATCCTTTGAAATCCGGTATCCGAGTGTCAAATCCCTCCTCAGATTTTGCGATATCAACAGTCGAGATCACTCGACTCTCAGATCCAACAGATGGGATTTGTTTTCACCAAGACCCCTAGTATTCGCCCAACATTCCCACACTCGACCTGTCAACCAATCATCTTCTGACACATGTCTCCCTCTAGACATGTTGATTTCCATGCTATAAACGACACGTTACAATGACGTCAACTTCTCTCCTGATATTGACATGTGACACTCAATACCACATCACATTTTTCTCCCTCATAGTGCCAAATCATATTGACACATGGCACAATTGTCACTTGATATGTGGACCCCTTAAGGCCTAACATGTTTCATCCTCTCATATACTGGGTTACATCGTTTGACATTATAGGAATGTGTACTTTGCGTATTTATTTTCGAGGGGAGGTTGGAACCTTTCTCTACCAAGAACCTTACCCCATCGGGATACCATGTCACCGACTCCCTGGGCTCCACTTGTGACTTGAACCTTTTCCACCAAAACCTCAATACCCAATCTTACAGGGCATCGGCCCATAGGAGGTACAGGGATATCGCCCCCCAGGAATTTTCAACCAAAGGAATAGACACAAAAATCTTCAGAGATCCATTACTTCAATGCCCCTGGCACTAGACCACCTCCCGAGCATAGATGTGAGATTGAAGACCGAAATATTTTGGTTCGCAGATCTAATGGTTACGGTTAAAGACACCCACTCAATAGTTTTATCCCGATATGGGCCCACACTTGAATCATTCAAGAACTATGTGATGACAAGTGTTACCCCCATGACACTATGGTGGCCATCATGGCACGACGCATCACTATGACGTCACCTCCTTGCGTGAACGAAAGGGTTTGGAATTATTGGTTTTCTTCTCTCTTAATTCTTCTTTGGATGACCTAGGTTCAGATCTCAACAGGTTTCCAAAAAACCCTCAAAGACTATTGACCCTCCTGGTATGCCAGAAGGAAATGTTGTGCACAGGGTGCACAATGCAGTCTCACCTGAGATAAATTTTATGGGTGACTGCAATAATCAGGTGTTTGCAGTCTAGGAATGAGTGGGGATTTGGGATTGTGTTCTTCCTTTTTTATGCATTATCCTTGTTAATTATTCAAGTGCTTCTATGCTTCATTCATATTTAAACCTATGCATGCATGATGATATAGCTAGTTTATCCATTCACTCATAATATAATGATAAAAAAAAATTAAGCATTCATTAACAATCACACATAACACAATATTTACTGTGGTTCACCCCCTCCTGGGGCTATGTCCACAAAGATTTGGATTCTCTACTCTTTTGTTCAATATGCTGGAAAATATTGCATTGCACACATTACATCTCGGTAATACAATCAAGATTAAGGGTAGGAACCCTCTGTGAGGCTGACTAGATCACACCAGGCTCTTCATCTTGTGATCCAACCCTAAAATACTACCTTACTCAACCCTTCTACAAGGCTTATTATCATTGCCAACTTACAAAATTCATAATAATCAATTGTCTTTCTTATGATCTGATATCTCTCTATCTTACATACACACCTATTTGTCCTTAACTGACATCCCTCCCTTCTAGACTTCCTAGGCCCTTATTTATATTATTTTACAGGCTTATAGCCATTACGGTCCTTATCAAAAACCTGACCCTATCATTATTAGGCTTGTCTTCCCACATGCCACATTGTTTTTCCTCTTGCTTATTGATTTTCCTCTTGCATATTTCTTTTCCTTCTTTATCTGCATGCTACTTTCTTACCACTTGTTGTGTGTGCTCTAAAATTAAGTCTTCCTTTCCAAAAATAGGTCTCTCCCAAAAACAAATCTTTCTCCAAAAGTAGGTCTGCACCTAGAATAGACTTCCTTCTCAAAATAGGCATGAACCCAACAGGCCCCCAACACTGACATGTGGCTCATCCCGAGCCACTCAGGTGGTGCGTGCTCCTTGCACAACCTTTTCCAAGTTGTGGACATTTCCTTCTAATTCTTCCCCTTTGGATCTCGCTTGCACAACTCTCTCTATGATCTCCTCTACCCTCTGCACTGTGATGTGTTCCTTCAAAGACTTTGTTCTCTTGGCATGATCCTGAGCCATCCTTGTCTTCTCCTCCTCTAGTCCAACAAGTATTTTCATTTCTTTATCCTAGAGGGGTTCTAACTAGGCTTGCCTTACCTACTTGGTATTCTGCACAATCTTCAATTCTATCTGTAGGGTTTTCATCTCCTGCGTGCCTTTCAATCTTTTTGTGATGTTCATGGACTTTTTTTGTTGCTTTAGCTTATTTATTGCAATGATTATTTTCTCCTCTTTCTATTCTAGTTGTTGGACCTTGTCATTTTCTTTCAACATCGTCCATAGTTGCACAGTCCTATCAAAAAGTTTTGTGACCTTGTTGGCTTCTTTTTCCATCATTTCTATCTGTAAGGCTTCCTGTTGTTCCCTTTCAGCTATAACTTTAGGAGGAGTAGTTGTTGTTAATTTTTCCTCAAGTTCCTCGATTTCCTTCTTATAATCTTCAAGAATCTACGCGATGATTTGAATATGTTCTTCAACATCTCTCACAACTGTCTGTGCATTGTTTAAAAAATTTGTGAAGACTTCCTTCAGTTTCTACTCCAATTTATCTGTGCACTACTTCTCCTCTTGTGTCTCCATATTGAACTGCTCTAAAACAATTTCTAGTGCATACCTGCCATCTCTGGTGACTTTCAATTCTGTCATATCTACTCTGGCTCGTGATTGCACTTCTCGTGTGACACTGACTTGTAGCTTGTACAATGCCTTTGTTGGTGTTTTGGCCAATACCAATTGTACCTACTTGAGGTCTTTAAGTGGTGTTTGTGATATGGCCTCATCGACCTGCAGTATATCTTTTGTTATCTGGAAGATAGGACTTACTTGCGCTACAAGTTGGATTGTGTCTTCCTTGTTCTGCATGGTTTTGTCCCCTGCTTTTTTCGCTCAGGGGATCGTTTTTTCTCCTCTCTCTTGTAGTTGGTTTGCTTGTATCTGTTCCACCACCCAATTATTGTCATCCAACTCTTTCCTTATCCTCCCTCTTTGGTTTTCTACCTCCTCATACTCTTCCACTACGTGGTCTTTCACCCTCTCTGCAACTAGATCTGCATCATCCTCGGTGATTGTGTATTCCAAGATTTTTTTTTGGGCCTTGACCTTCTTGGGAGACCCACCTGTATTGTTGATTGTCCATTTAGGTGGACCTGTCTCTTGCGAAGTAGTTGTCAATGGGGTTTCTTGTGTCGTTGTGTCCCCCCTTCCTTGTTTCTCCTCTGTGGGGGCATTGTCCTTCTTTCCTATCTTTTCGTCCTTATTTGGGGCACTGCCCTTCTTCTGTTGCATTGTATTTGGGCTAGGCTTCATATGTTGTGTTGGTTTCTTGGTCATGGTGCTTCCCCCTGCAAATGTCTTGGATGACCATGATTCCCTTTCTTTCCCTTTGGGAATGTCTTTAGTGATGACTAGGATCTTCCAATCCTCTTGCCAGTATTTTATTTCCCATTCAACTTCCTCTACATTGATGCAAAATCAAAGTTGTAGCCATTCTTTGTCTATATCCCTGTGTGCTTGGATCCACATATGTGTCACATAGCCTTAAAGTTGGCTATCCCCCGGTACTGCACGACCACCTTGGGAGCTATTCTCCAGGTATTGGCTATATTCTCTTTCATATCGTTGAAATACCGAGAAAAAGTGATAGCATTACCACTTCTCCACTGTGGATCATAAGTGCTTCCCAATGATGTGTACTATGTTGTGCAACATCATCCTACTCTATCAAAGAAATATGATTAGGTGGGATCAGTATGATGAGCCAAGAGGAGTGTAATTTGGTTCCCAAGTCCTGCACATCCTTGCAGTTGTCTAGGAATAGATTCAATAAGTATGGGGCCTAGTTGAGCATGGTGTCATTTGTGCACTGTGCTGCCACTGCGACAACTCCTGCAGGGACCTCATCCTTGCAACATTTTTGAAGGAGTTTACATGCCATCAATGTTTTTTCAATCCCGGTGGCTACATCACTGATCTATTTTATGATAATTCCGCACGAGTGCCTTTTCCTTGGTTTTATCATCCATTTACTGCGCGGGATTCTCACCATATGATGGCAGTCCTATGATGAACGAAATTAGTTCGACATTGATGGAGACCGGTTCGTCCAACCACAAAAATCCTCCATGGAGCACTGCCAGTAACTGCTTGATGTAGTTGTTCACATCTTTCCCCCTTACGAAGTGACAAATATCCAGCAAATTAGGAATCCTTGTGTTTTCCAAGCCTGTCACCCACTACTTTGGCTGCAACACTGGATATCCTAACGACCCTGTGCCTAGGCTCTCCATATACACCTGTTGTCAAAATTCTAGCAACTTGTTGGTGTCAGACACGTTGTGGTATGCATATTGTAACCTTTCGACACAACCTAGTAAACTTGGCATGACCTACACCCCATATGAAATGCACAACAAAATGATCAAGGCATCGGGTTGCGTGTGCAAGGACTGCACGATGTGATGTTTCCCCTTTCTCTGTGCTGGCACACTAGATGTCCAAACCTATGGTTCTCTTTCTTCCCAGCCTGACTCTAGTTTCCCTGTGATATCTTCAAGTTGCACTTCCTCTTGCTGCATGAACCCCACCATAGGTTGTGATCTTGGCTCGTCGGATTCTGTCCTTTCACTGTCAACGCCATTTGTTTTGTGGGATGCTTATACCCTGAAAGGTTGTTGTGGGTCGCTTGATGTTAATGGGTCCTGGCCCCATGCACTTTTGTGTGAATCAATGTCCATCCCGACCATCATCGAGGCCTTCCCCTCTTCCTCTACCAATGCGGTGCTCACTGGTTCGGCCTATGGTGAGGGAATTGCATTGACATCGATGATTCCCTCTGTCTATGTGACTGTCTATTATGCCTCTGCGGTTTCTTGCGATGACCTGTGGCTACTACATGTTTTTCGTGCTATTTGGCCAGGTGCGCCGACCTTTGGAGGTTCCATCGGGGTACCTATTCCTTCTCTGGTTGAAATATGGCTACTACGATCTCTAAACTCACCTATTCATCACCTGTCTTCATGCTCCTTACCTTCATGGGTATGTAAATTCACAATATGTATTGTTTAACCCATGTTTTATTTATATATAGGGTGTCATAATTGCCTTGAATATTCTTAGAGATGCTTCTTTGATGGTCATAAATGCATTAAAGCTTGTCGAGCATGCTTCATTAAGTTTCATTAATGCTCAATTCTCTCCTTTTTACCCCAGTGACCCGTTTTGGATTTTTCGACCATTGGCTCGTTTTCCAGTGCACTGTAAATTTCCAGTGCGTCGTACGTTTCTGCTGTGAATTTTCCCCTGGTGCATTGTGTTTGCTTCTTGTCAGCCATATGTTGCACATGATCACTTTTTATTTTTTTCACATTGATTCCACTGTCTGTTTCGCACGATATTTCCCAATATTTTTTATTTTCCCTCTTTTTCTACTTTTGTCTTCCTTTTTCATCTTTTTCTACTTTTTATTTCTTTTTATTATTTTTTTTCCCTAATATCTACTATAGTACATTATTTATATGACTTTCTTACTACGTTGTAACTTTTAAGAGTTAGCAGGTCAACTTTCCTTGTACAGTTTCACTCGACTACCATTGACCATGCCTTTCATTTATGTTCCTCCCAAGTCCCTTAGTTGTACTGATCCTCCATATGTGATAGTCTTTACTTCATATGGCCCTAGACAATGCACTCTAAACTTACCAGGGTGTTGCAAAAATTTGTTGACATAGAGAAGAACTAAGTCTCTCTCCTTAAATCTTGTCTTTTTAATATGTTTTTCATGCCAGGCTTTGTCCCTTGCTTTGTGTACTTCCTAGTGAAATCCTGCCAAAATATTGTCCTCTTCCATTTCCATTAGTTGGATTAGCCTCTCCTCTACTATGCCTCTTTCTGTCATGTTGGTAATTGCTGCTACGTGTAGATTGGGTACCATAAATATTAATGGCACCACTGCTTCCTTCCCATACACCAGTCTGAATGGTGTTTGTCCTGTCAATTTCTTGCATGTGGTCATGTATTCCCATAATACTGTTGGTATTTTCAAGTCCCAATCATCCCTATTAACATTGAAAATCTTAGTCAATGCATTTTCCAAAATATTATTGAAATCTTTTACTATTCCATTTTCCTGAGGATGATATGGTGTACTCTTCTGGTGATAAACTTCAAACTCTTCAGTCATCGCCATGATGGTATTGTTAATAAAATGAGCGCCTTGGTCACTCATTGATATTTTGGGACATACAAATATGGTGATCACTTTCTCAAACAAGAAGCGTGTTTTTGTCTTTGTGCTACAATTTTTTACTGGGGCTGCTTCTACCCATTATTATAGCCCTAAAATGCCCTACTCATGCATAGATGGCATTGGATTTCCTACTTTCATAATTTTCCAAATCACTATTGAGGAACTCTATTTAAAAAACCAATTTTTAGAGCATGTACGTGCCCTGTTGCACTATTTCCCGCATACATACGCTTGTTGCATGCTAGACAACCTGCATACATACACTTGTTGAACACTAAACAACCCGCGTATATCTCCAAAAGCTACAAAAATTAAAAGTTGCAAGGAATTCGGTGGAATTTAAGGGCTATTGGAGGTTTCCCAACCAATTCACTTGATATAGACCGTACCCCAACTGAATAACCATCCTTTTTTCATATAAAAGGAGGTCTTAGGGTCTCATTCCACAAACAAGCATTAGAACAATGAAACTCTGCCCAATTTCCCTTCCTTTCCTTGCCCAAGCATTTGCAACCTTTTGTGAGTTATTGCCTCAACATTCCCTCTCTAGCCCCTTTTTTTCCATACAATCCATTCCATTCCCTTGAGGCGATCAGTAGATTGTGAGAAGAAGCTTATTGAAGGTGCACTTGGAGAATTGTTAAGAGGATCTCAAACTAGGTTCGCAGAGCATCGACCTGCAAGGATTGTAATCTTCAATCTTTGATTAATGAATAAAAGAATCTCTTTTCCCTGTCCCAAATGATGATGTTTTATGTATTTTATTTGATTTATACGTAACAATTGATATCTAACCCTAATTTATGAATAGAAATAACATGCTTGTATCCTTTTTTGTCTAGTTTTGGATGCAAGTTAGCTTTGGGAGGAGACTTGCAACCTTGAGAGCTACAGAGATTGAGGATATCATCACCAAACGTTGGATAAAAGGTATTATTACTGATATTATCTTTCATTTCTTTATGTTCATCTATTTTGGTATGTTTGGGGTAGTGTAGAAACTAGATTGACTTTTAGGGAGTCATTTTCTCTGTCTATACTTTAAACCTTGGTATAGTTATAGGGGGATTTTCCTGCTAGCAGAATTGGCGACTCCATTGGGGAGTCTCTCTAGGGTTTTTAGGGAGGTTTTTTGGGTTGTTGATTGGATTCTTGTTTGCCTTTTGAGTTTTAGTCAAGTTTAATGAGTCTTTTAAGGGTTTTTGGTCACCTGCAAGGTGCATACCAAATTTCCTTTCCCTATTAGTCTTCCTTGTATTTTTATTTTTGAAAAAGTTTCAAAGGTGTACGCGACTTGTTTTGGGTCAGCCCACGTACATAGGTGCTTTGCACATTAGACAACCCGCATACATATGCAGGCTGTTGATGCAACACCCCACATCTTTGTGTATTGAAAGTGTTTTTTTAACAAAGAGAGTTTTTGTCTCTTTCTTGATAGAAGTTTAGACTTCCCAGGACTTTCTTGAACTAGTCAAAGTCTCTGTCTTTGGCCATAGCTTGGGTTAAAGTTTCGGTTAACTTGTTCCTTAGTTTTATTTTATTTTACCTAGAAGGCTTAGAGAAAGTTGTCAAATTGTAGATCCTCCTTTTGGTTTATTGGTTGAATCCATGTGATCTGTAGTTGGATTAGGATCTTTATCAATCTTGTTTTCAATTTTCTCTTTGTTCCTGTTTCTTTCTTTGAAAAACAATTTTTTTTTTTACTACAGTTTTTCTTGTTAAAGAAATTCGAAAAATAAATAAATATTTTCTTGCATTTAGTTTAGTAAAGTAGCCAAGGTTGTTATTTGAAAATAAAAAGAGTCTTCGTTTCAAAGTTCTTTTCGATCTCATGAAATACAAGTAGTTTTTGCTTAGTCAATCAAAAGAAGGTTTTAGGATTTATTCATTTACAAGATCTTGAAATATTGATTAGAAAAGTTGAATTTTGCAAAGCGTTTTTACAAGATTTGCTTTAATTTCGAAGTATCTTTTTATTTCAAATGATTTAAAGTTATCTTCCTTATTCGTCTCTTCATAACACGATCATTTGCACTACCACACTCTTTGCATAAATCAAGCCTTAAAATTAATGCTTAAATTAAAATATATTAGACTTTTTGTTTGTAGGGTTCACCGACTAGTTTAGGGTGTTAGGGCCTTGAATTAGGTGTGAAGAGGAAACTCTTCAAGGCCACTTTAAAACAAACATTATATTCTGAGATAGGGAGTGTCTTAAGTCCAGCGTCGTAAGAGTTAGTTGGGACCCCCCTCTAACACAGGGGATAAACATGAGGTCGCATGAGGAAAGGAAGAGGAGATAACCCCTCCAAAGATAGACTAAATGTAGTAGGAATTGTATATTGAGGGTCTTTTTCAAGAACAATACTGATCACATTTGCCTATGGATCTTCGTTGACCTTGAATTTGTTAAATATCCTTAGTTGTCTTTCGGACCAATTAGTTTCGACACCCTTGAAGGGATTCAGAGTTGTTATCTTTCTCATTACGATCTGCCCGATTGTTTATTGTACCCGCTTGGTGACTGACTGCGAGCTGGCAACCTAGTTGCTCATATTTTATGGACTTACACAGGTGAATGTGGGGGTATACCGCGGTACCTAGGGAGTAAATTGGATCATGCTTCATAATTATACCTTGAGGGTGATTTCATGTTCGAGTTTCACTTACATCGGTTAGTTTCTCTAGTGTCGATTGGTGTAACCATCCTTCCTACTAGTTAGTTGACTACTTGATTTATCTTTAGGAAAAATTTTAGTGTGTTCTTTTTGTTCCACGCTAGTCAAGCCTTACTGTGTCATTTGATCATTTCACAAAGTGGAAGATCAACAGCTCCACCAGTCGTGAAGGCTTCATGGCTTGTCATCGGTTATTTTGGAGCCACCTTTTCCACCGTTGAGGCAAAGACTTGATCAAGAAGGATCGTTCAAAGAGACCGGGCTGCAAGAAACTGTGCCCGAGCCTACTCTGAGAGGAGACTTTCTGGATCCAAAGAATCCATCGTTTTTGAACTTGAGACTGAAGTTTTCAAGCCAACCAATCCTCCGATTACCTACTTGTCGGTGCCGATCTTGATTCAGATTGTCCCCCCCAAGGTGACATCTTCTAAGTACTAGTTAGTTCTACGGTTGAAAATGGAAGAAAATAATACTACGTCATCTGGGAGTCCCCGTACTCCTGTTACAACTACTACTGGAGGGGGCATCCTACCTCCTCCCTTACCTTCACTAGTCAGGACCTCAGTTTTCCCAACTCCCACGGTTGCGAGTAGTGGTCCAATACCTTTAACGGATTTGACCATTGTTCCTTTTACTTAGAACACGATGGGCACTCCTTTCTCATATGGGATGCCCGAATTTGATACAAATTCATTTCTTACTTATTCTACCTTACAGACCATGGGTCTGGTGGCAGGGATATCAAATGCTCCCTTGCAAGGGTCAACCATGGGCACTACTTCCCCTTTTAATGCCATTCCTTATGGTGGGGTTCATATACATCCTCCATCCCCTTCACTCGACAATGCTTTTTAGCAGCCAATCAGGCCTAATGATAATTATAACTTGTTTGGCGGAGGCAGCTTAGGATGTTCCTCTTACACAACACTGGTGGGATCTATGTCGTTCTCTTTATTCGATGCATTTGGGAGCAACACTTTTTCTTCAACCTATTTAGTGACTCGAGGCAACACCATCTTTGGTCAAAAAAACCTGGTGCAAGGTACCATTCCTTCACAGGGAGTGACGACTGTAGTATACTCCACATAGGGTCCTTGTAATCCTTGGTAGGGATTTTTTCCCTCACAAGGAATGTCGGTCGGGGGTAACCCCTTCCATACTCAATGGAACCATAGAAAAGGCTCTGTACCCATGCCCTTTGGATCGGTTGGGGGCATCCCCTTCCAAGGTCCTTGGAAAACATTGCATGGAACAATCCTTGCGTAGACTATGTCGCCCAATTTTAGGAGTTAGTCGATGATGCCTCAACAGACGCAATTTCCTTTTGCTGGCTAAGGCCACAATTTATACCAAATCCCTGGACAACTGTCCAACTTTTCTTGGCAACCTAGTGCCAGTCAAAATCGAGGGCCCTATTTTCCGGTAAATAATTCACAATCGAAACTACCCTTTCTGGAAACTCTACATTTTCCAGACTTGTCGATATTATTGAATGAACCAATTTGTCATGGTCTGCATTGGCCCCCATGCCAAATAAGTTGCCTTTAGATATTCCAAAATTTGAGGGCAAGCTTGGTGAAGATCCAAGTGATCATGTGACTACCTTTCACTTGTGGTGCTCATCAAACTCACTGAAAGATGACTCCATCCAGTTGTGCCTTTTTCAACACACTCTTATAGGGGGTGTTGCAAAGTGGTATATTGAGCTCGATGGCTCAAGGTACTCTTACTTTAATGACTTGGAGATGGTATTCTTGAACCATTTCCAATTACCTATGAGATATGATGCCGACACTAAAGTGTTGGCCAACTTTGACCAAACCAAGGTCGACCACATCTCTGATCATATCTAAGAATGGCGATGAAGAAAGAGATTGATTAAGGTCAAGGTCCCTCCTACTTTCTTTCTTGAGTGTTTCTTGAAGTCTTTGGTTCCCTGTATATCCAAGGACATAGTGCCTTCGAGGGTGTTTTCAGAAGAGGAGTCTATTATGAGATCCCAACAAATAGAAATGGTCTACTCTCAGTCTGGCATGCTCTACAAGATCTTTCCATATGCTCCACAGTATACACTCGATAAGGCCAAACAAAAGTATGGGCCTCACGACGATGGTATTGTTGGATCAGTACAAAGAAATTCCATGGATATGTTATCAAATCAATTGCAACAATTTTCGATACAACATACTTTGGCCAGCTAAAATCCTAGTTCAGATGTCCCCCCTACCCAGACGCCAGATGTACATAGTGTACAGTTGACGAATCCCAAGGCCAACCAACAGAATGAGGGAAAGAAGAAACAATGAAATAAGAAGGGTAAAGGGGATAAAAAGGATGCAAAAAATGCTAGCGGGGGAAAAATAGAGAAGTCGAAGTCGAAGTATCCATGTAATCTTTTCACAAAAGACCACCCAACTTACCTATTCCCTCAGCTTGCAGAAGCCCAGAAGCTATTAGCGCAGCAACAACCTGTTGTGTTGATGAACCCTTGTCCACAAGGGAAAAATATGGCTCAGGATTCCGCATCCACAAGGGCAATAGGGGGCAGTCAGGGACCCCCCGTGCCTACCAATAACAACCCAGTTGTGAACATTTACATGATGAACACCGATGCTCATTTATCGACCAGGAATCGTGACTACAAAATGCCAAAATATGTCGATAAGGTAAAGGAAGCCACTAACCCATAAACTCCTCTCCAAAGTGAGAAGGTAGTGGGAGAAACAATGACTCGCATCCCTAAAGGTGCATTTAAGAAGGCTTCCCATAATCCAAATGTGAGAGATGCTCAGAATACTCCATCATGGAGGATCTAGCATAGATCCCTTGCACGATGTCTGATTTCAAGGTTCTCCAGAGTTTTGCCTCATTCATTAAATCTATGTTTTCCACCTTGGGAGCGATAGAGACTAGTAACCCAGGAGCGATCATTTTTTATCCAACCGAACTAAATGCTCGTCTTCCTCGCCACGTTTCCTTTTAGATAGTAGTGGCCTACGCCAGGAAATATTTTATGCAGAACATTTTCCGTATGGTGGTTGATGAGGGTTCCTCAAATTGGGTGATGTCGTTGGCATGTTGGAAGGCCATTGTCCAGCCTCAGTTGTCTCTGTCTCCTACGTTGCTTACAACTTTTGATGGTCGATCGTTTAGACTACACAGAATAATTCCTTCCTTTCCGATGTAGTTAGGGGGTAAAAATGTGTGTGTTGAAGTTGAAGTGGTTGATGCACCTCTTGACTACAATATTTTGTTAGGAAAAAGTTGTACATTTGTGATGCATGCAGTGGTTGCCATAGTTTTTCAGGTCTTGTGCTTTCCACACGAGGGCAAAATAGTGACCATCAACCAACTGTCCTTTTATCATCCCGACCCTTCATTGGGGGCTTCCATGGTTGCGATGATTGATAACCCGTAGCCTGGCACTGTCAAATTAGGTGTCAGTTTTTTTCCATCGTTGATGGGAACCTTTTATTACCCTCCACTTTCCAACGATGTAAATCTTATATCAGTTTTTCCCAACCAACTGAGGGCTGAAATTTTTCAAGTGTCATATTTTAGAATGAGCTACTTTCATGACTTGTGGAATTTACCTTCCCCATCAACTTCTATGGAAGGGATACGGAACCTTGGCATGGGCATGCCATTATCCTTGGTTGAGGTTGCATACAACATTGTCTAGCAAGCCTCATCCAACCCAGATATGGATCCCTCACAAGAGTTAGATACAGTTCTTGAGCCTATTTGAGCTCACGATTCTCTTGCCACTCAACATCCTTTAGACTTGGTCTTTCCCTCTGAAGAGGCGATTCTCAAGGCAATGACTGGTCCCGACAGACCTTGGGATGATCTACATCATAGATCTTATTTTCTTCTCGAGCTTAGGAGAGTAGAGGTGGGAGAGTTTGTTTTGACCATGAATGGATATAGCCCTTGTCCTATCAATCCTTTGGCTATGCATAAATTTTATGCTGAGGGTAACATGGAAATATTTTCTACAATGATTCCAATTGATATCTCCAAAACCCATGGCATCATGGAGAATTTTTTTTTCATAGCAAATTTCTCCCTCAAAGATATTCGAAATTACACCGAGTTATTCAAGGAGTTTCACGACGTTTTTTCCTGGTCTTACGAGGATATTCCAGGCATCGACCCATGAATTGTCGAACATGAAATCATGACTTATCTTGATGCTAAACTGGTCCGACAGAAGATTCGTCTAGTCAATCCTCAAAAAGAGGAAACAATCAAGGAAGAAGTAGAGAAACTTCTCAAATCCGGTTCTATCTACCCTGTACAATTGACAGAATGGGTGTCAAAACCAGTTCAGGTAAACAAGAAATAGGGCACGATTTGCGTTTGTATGGATTTCCGCGATTTGAACAAGGCCTACTCAAAAGACAATTTCCCAACCCTGTTTATCAATCAGATTGTTGATGAATGTGCATGATGAAAAGTCTTTTCATTCATGGACAATTTTTTGGGATACAATTAGATCCAAATAAAACCCAAGGACCAACATAAAATGGATTTTATTTGTCCTCGGGGTACCTTCGCGTATCTAAAGATGCCTTTTGGCCTGAAGAATGTTGGAGCCACCTCTCAATGGACCATATTGTTCACTTTTCATGACCTCAAACACATATTTGAGGCATACCTCGATGATCTAGCATCACGTTCTCGCAAGAGGTCTGATCATCTCACCTATCTATGACTAATCTTTGAGCGATGTCGCTACTATCGGATTCGCTTGAATCCTAACAAGTGCAGTTTTTGCGTGACATCAGGTCATCTTTTAGGTTTCATTGTATAGACAATAGGGATCATAGTCGATCCTCTCAAGGTTGAGGTGACAGTTCAATTGCATCCCCCCTGCACAATACCCAAACTTCAGAGCTTATAGGGGAAAGAAAATTTTCTTCGGCGTTTTGTCACTAATTATGTTGATATCACTAAAGGGTTCATGCGTATTTTGAAAAAAAGGGTCCCATTCTATTGGGATGACACTGCTCAATGCTCTTTTGAAGCATTAAAACATGTTGTGACGTATGCCCCTCTGCTCCGGCCTCCTGATTATAAAAAAGACTTACTGTTGTATTTGGCTGCTGCGGAGTCGGCCATCAACATGGTCTTGGTCTAGGAAGATGACATGCTCGAAGATCACGTTATATATTATCTTAGCCGAGGCCTAGTTGGACCAGAACCCAACTACTCTCATTTTGACAAACTTGCTTTGGCAGTTGTCCATGCTATCCAGTGGTTCTGTCACTATATTATTCTTCACAAGACCACCATCATTGCCATCGTCAACCCTTTCCAATATCTATTAACACAATAGGTCATTGGTGGGAATATCATTATATGAATAGTTATCCTACATGAGTTTGACTTAGATTTTGTTTTTCCAAAATCCAAAAAGTCATTGGTCTTTGCCAAACTAATTTTGGAGTTGTCGGTCGATTCTAGTGATATTATGCCCGAAGAGTCACCCATCAATGGAGATATTTTTCTAATTGCATATTTGGACCCCTAGTATGGATATATACTTATGTGTCTCTAGACTTTGAAGTGCCTCACTTGTGCTTCTCACGATGAGCATCGACGAATTCGACATTAGACACGAAACTATCTTATACTCCATGACACTTTGTATCGTTGAGGCGTAGATTTCATTCTTCGACGATGTCTTACACATGAAGAAAAAGAGTTCGTTTTGAATGAATGTCACACCATAGAATGTGGCGGTCATTTTTCAGGGTTGGAAACAACCCAAAATATTCTAAGTGCAGGTTACTTCTAGCCCTCATTAATCAAGGATTTTGTGGAGGCAGTCAAGAAGTGCCACTCATGCCAGATCTTTTGTCGGAAGATGCGGCCACACCCAACTCCTATTTTCCCATTCATTGTTGTTGGTCCTTTCACCAAGTGGGGGATTGAATTTACTACATGTCACCTGGCTTCAGCCAGGGGGCATCGTTACATTATCGTAGCAGTAGACTACTTCACAAAGTGGGTCGAAGTTATGCCAACGTTCAACAATGATGGAGAAACCAAGGCTCTTTTCATATTTAATCAGATAGTAGAAAGGTTTGGTATCCCAAAGGAGATTGTCACTGACCATGGCATTCACTTCCAGAATAGAATGATGACTGAATTAACGTCAAATCTCAGGTTCAAATAGGAACATTCGTCACCCTACTACCCACAAGTGAATGGTCAGGTTGAAGTGGTGAATAAATCTCTTAAGACTATTCTTCAGTGGAGGATAAATTCTTCCAAGTCAAATTGGCATTTGATGTTGTATTCAACATTGTGGGCATATCAAACCTCTATGAAGACTGCCACTGTTTTTTCACCTTTTCAACTTGTATACAGGCTAGAAACAATCTTACCTACTGAATGTCAGATCCCTTCTTTAAAGTTCGAAGTGGAGTTACTTCCAAACACTTCACCACTTGAGGAACTCCTATATCTCGAGCATCTCGATGAGTAGCATTGTGATGCAGACTTAGCTAAGGAGGCTCATAAGTAGCGAGTCAAGTGTCAGTATGATCAGTTCATTCACCCTTGAATTTACTTCGAAGGTGATATTGTCCTGGTCTATGATCAAGACAAAGATCCCCTGGGGGCGGGAAAGTTCAAACCCATGTGGTTCAAACTATTCACTATGAAAGAGGTCTTAGAGAAGGGTGCTTACTGTCTGGTTTATTTTGAGGGAATTTCTTTGGTGAAGCCTAGAAATGGGCTCTACCTTAAGAAGTACTACTCTTAGGTTCATCACCTAGGTGGATTCTTGTATATATGTATAGTCTCTTATACATTTTTTTGTCTTTTTTATCTTATGGATGTGTAGTTATTTATGTCTTCATTTTCACTGTGGTAGGTGTCAAGTGAATCGAAGGTTTACTTTGGGTTCACGGATGACAGTAGCCGACACACTTGGAGGCGTTATTTCGCATCTTGGGTGATTTTCACACCTGGAGGACAGTTGCTATCTTTCGGAGGTATTTGTCTGGGTGACACAACAAATAATGTTGCCGAGTATAGCACAATGATAGATTTTCTTCGTGATGCTTTGTCACATGGAATTTCTCACCTTCGGGTTTACCTAGAGGCTCGGCTAGTTGTGTCCCAGTTAAATGGGGTTTACCGTGTTTATGATACCACTTTGCACCAACGATTCCTTAGGATACGTCTCTTAGAATGATATTTTGATTACATTACGTATATCCATGTTCCTATTAGATTTAATCATTTAACAGATACTCTAGCTAATCAAGTTTTAGATTGGCATGTTGCTCACATATAAAAACAAAACAACACACATACACATGTAAATACATTTGTAAAAAAAATTATCCATAAAGCAAGAAAT
>SNQJ01S0076339.1:57820-88222 GCA_010110895.2 Picea sitchensis
AGAGTGGGAGAGAGGTATAAAGAGAGAGGGAGAGAGAGTGAGGGGATAAGAGAGGTAGAGAGAGATGGAGGGGGAGAGATGGGGATAAGAGTTGGGTAGATAGAGGAATGGAAATAGGTAGATAGGGAGAGATCGTTAGAGGGTATGGGGGAGATATGGGGATAGAGAGAGAGAATGAGTGAGAGTGAGTGATTTTTAGGAACCCATCCTCCCTAACTCCTCATTTAGGTAGAATAATATATTTTACATGTAATAAAGGGTGAAATTAGTTTATAAGGCCTATTTAATAAATGAGAACAATTCAATGTATGAATACCTAATATAAACTTCCACTTCTAGAAATATCTTCCACTAGAAGGTTCTTTACAAGATAGAGTTAGTATAAATAAGAGTAGGAGGCATACACAGTTTTGTCTTGAGAATTATTGTAATAGAGTGTTACTATGTTGGAGGTTTCTCCCTGAAAGAGGCAAGTGAACATTGTTTCCTATCAATAAAGGTATTATTTTGGTGTTATGGTTTCATATATTGTGTTGTTATGATGTTATTCTCTACAATATTTTTGTTTCGGCTATTATAATAGATCTGGTACCTTACAAGTGGTATCAAAGAACTTTCCTTAGTAGAAAATTGTGGGTTATTTTTTCAGGGTAGAGATGTATTCTGACATCTCAAAGCTATAAATATATGTCATTCAACACATAAATCCATGGTCATGGAAGCATAGATGCAAGAACTAAAACTCGTACTTAATTTCACATTGTTGGCCACCCTTGTAACCCTTGTTGGTACCCCTTCAAGTGGTAGTGCATCAGACAACACTTGTATATGGATCAACCTAGATATCTTGAATCCCTCCATAGATACACTGATCGACTGTCTAAATGTTATAGTTCCACCAAGAACAAAACTTGAGAAGATACTCTCTAGTACCTCGGCAATTGGGTAGTACATTTAATGGTACGGTCTAGCCTCCTTAGTTGGTGTTGTGAGATATTGGGCTGAGTACTACTATTTGACCCCACATGTATATCAAAGAGCTATAGCACTAGGAAAACCCTTGTCTATATAAACCCTCCACACCCTCACCCTTGGGATGTAAAAAAAAACAAAAAATACAAGATTTATTGTTGGGCAACCTTGCCTCCTACATTCAAGTTGCAAAATTCCTACACATTTCTTTCTGTTAAAAATTTGGCCATTTCGACACTGCAGTATTATTCAGATCAGAGTATTACTCCACAGAAGTAAGAAAAAAACAGAGTATATCGGTCCCACCAACACCCTTATTTGGTACCTATCCCTTTGGATTCCTCTCCTTGCCATAATCGTAGTGGTACCTTTCATTTTCGCCTTTTTTTCAGTGGACCTAACCCCCTTTCCTGATGCCCCTTTTTGCCACCTCTCCCATTATATTCCCCTTTTCTACTTGATCATTGTGGTACCTATCAATCATAATTCCTTATTTTCTTTGGTCCCACCCATATCCTTTCCTTTACAAAAACCCCTCATATCCAAATGGCCAACACTCACAACCAAGATCTACAAGCTCTCATCACTAAGACCAAGGAGTCCCGCAGCCAAATGAATTTTGAGATTGCTTCCACCAATTCCCATATTGAAAAATTAGAGACCCACATCCAACAACAATTTGACGCCATGGATTCCAAATTCATGGGTCAATTTTCCACCCTCTAGTTTGTTGTCAACGGGTTGTTGAATTTCCCCCAGGACCCTTCTCAGACCAACCACTCTACCTAGATGGTGTTGATTCCTCCGATTCTATGTTTTTTCATTCCAAATAATTCATCATGACCCCCATCCTCCCCAATTTGAGGTCAATAATTTTTATGGCTCTGAACCCATGGGTTGGGTCACTCAAATCGAGCACTATTTCTCTATGCATGGCATTATCAATGAGTTATTCTAACTTCATTATCTTGTACTCTATCTAGATCATGAATGTTGGCAATGGTGGTAATGGAATATGAATGCATGCGAAGGTATATTGCATGGACCCAATTTGTTTCAGAGCTCTATCAACGCTTTAACTTTGACACCCACTATTTAGGATGTTTGACTAAGTTGAAACAATCAAGCATAGTGGAAGACTTTATAACTACCTTTGATCATTTGGCCTTCAGAACATAGGGCATGACAGATGCATTCTTCTGGGAATTATTTATCGGTGGCCTAAAGGATGAAATCCAAGCCCATGTCCTCATGGCTCACCCTCAGACTTGATTGGAACATACTAAACGTGCCAAAGAAGACCAACAATTTGTTTTTTCCCAGAACAAAAACCCATATTTTGTTCCTCTCCCTCACCCCACAAATATTCCCCCCCCTTCCACTCCCCTCAAGGTCCAAAAATTAAATCGAGACGAAATGGATGAGCACCAACTCAAGGGTCTTTGCGATAATTATGATGAAAACTATTTTCCCGGGAACAAGTGTAAGGAACAAAAACTTTTTATCTCCATTTCAAAGGATGTTGATGAAGAAGAAGTTTTAGCTCCTCCTACTAAAGAGCTACTCCTTCTCTATGCTACTATGGATCTCATTGACCCACCTGGAGTTGACCCCCTAATTTCATTGCATGCTCTCACTGGATTCTCTACTTCACAAACCCTTAAGTTCATTGGCTATATTAAGCATATGGAAGTCATCATCCTTGTTGATAGTGGAAGCACCCATAATTTTATTCACAACGACATTTCCTAGGAAACCAATTTCTATATTCATGTCGTCAACAATTTTCAAATCATGATAGCCAATAGCAGGTCCATGAAATGTGGTGAGAATTATGAAAATGTACGTCTTCAAATTGGGTAGTACCACCTGGAATATTATATGTTTTCCATCGACATGAGCGATTGTGAAATTGTGCTAGGTGTTGAATGGTTACGCACTCTAGGATCCATTCTAATGGATTTTAAGAAAATAACCATGAAATCCCACTAGGAGGTACAACAATATCAATTCCAAGGAATCACAACAAGTTCTCCTAACATTGGCAGTTCCCATCGAATGGAAAATATTCTCAAGAAAGGTCATTGAAGTATCATTTCCCAACTCCATTCCATTCAAGAAGTTGAGACACCCTCTGTGCATCTTGACCTCCAATGTATCATCTCTAAACACCAAGATGTTTTTTCTACTTCTCAAGGACTTCCCCCTTCCTATGTTGTTCATGATCATTCCATTCCCCTTGTTCTTGACAGTATTCCTCCCAATGTTCAACCTTATCATCATCCCTTTTCCCAAAAGAATCAAATTGAGAAAATCATGCAAGATTTTCTCCAAGCAGGTGTTATCCTCCCTAGTAATAGCCCCTATTGTTATCTTGTGGTCATGGTACTTAAGAAAGAAGGTACTTGGTGCATGTGTCCTAAATTTCGTGCCCTCAATAAAATCACCATCAAAGACAAGTTTCCTATTCATGTTATCGATGATCTCTTGGATGAATTGAATGGTTCTCAATACTTAAATAAACTTGATCTACATTTTGGCTACCACCAAATATGTATGAAAGAAGTAGACATTCCAAACACTTCCTTTAGAACTCATGATTGTCACTATGAGTTCTTGTTCATGTGCCCCTTTGGTCTGTTTAATGCCCCCTCCACCTTCCAAACTCTCATGAATCATATATTTTGTCCTTTTCTTCATCATTTTTCTTAGTTTTCCTTGATGATATTCTCATCTATAGTAAAACTTGGGCATCCCAGTTTTCCCATGTGGATCAAGTTCTCCATCTACTCTCTAAGCACCAAATTTTCCTCAAACAATATAAATGTTCCTTTTGAGCCTCAGAAGTGGATTACCTCGGTCATATTGTGGGAAAGGGCAGTGTACAAGTGGATCATAAGAAAATTGAAGCTATGCAGGATTGTTCTTTCCCTAAAAATCTTAAGATCTTGCATGGATTTCTGGTTTTTACAGGTTATTATCGCAAGTTTGTTAAGAATTATGGAACAATTGTGGCACCTCTCACTAATATCCTTAAAAATAATCCGTTCACTTAGAATCTAGTATCTAACCAATCCTTCCAAGACTTGAAAGATGTTATGTGCACGAGTCTGGTACTCACCCTTCCCGACTTCACCAAGAATATTTTCTTGGAATGTGTTGCTTCCAAAAAAGGAATTGGGGCAGTGCTCATCCAAGATGGTTTACCTTTGGAATTCACTAACAAATAACTTTCAGAAAGACAATTGGGAAAATCCATCTATCAAAAGGAAATGTTGGCTATTTTGCATGCCATGGATCTTTGGCATCCTTATCTATTGGGGCAATGCTTCCAGATTAAAACTGATCACTAGAGCCTGAAGTATTTTTTGGAACAAAGGATTTCATCCTTGGAGCAACAAAAATGGGTCACCAAGATATTTGGATATGATTATGAGATAATTTATAAGAAGGGAAAATAAAATGTGTTTTTTGATTCTCTTTCCCGAAAATATGAAGAAGAAGGGTCCCTCTTTTCCCTCTCCTTCATTGTACCCCAATTGGCTCCAAACTTCTCGTCAGCAATGGTTGTAAGATCCCAAAATATCGCGTTTAATCCAATAATTGAAAGCAAAGTCTCTGACTTCTCTAGAGTAATCTTGGCACAATAATGAGTTTCGCTATACAGGAAATCTTTATATAAGTAAACAATCAAAACTTAAATCTACGTTGTTTTATGAGCTTCATGCTTCACCCATTGTTGGGCATTCAGGGTTTACCAAAAGTTATTAAAGGGTCAAATGTTCTTTTTTTTGGGATGATATGAAACAAGATGTCCACATCTTTGTGGCTGAATGTGATGTCTATCAATGCAACAAAGGAGAAACAATCAAATCCACTGGAACACTCCAACCCCTTCCAATTCCTCCTTCTATTTGGAAGGATATCTCTATGGATTTCACTATGAGCCTCCCTAAATATATAAAAAATACAGTCATCATGGTGGTGGTTGATCGTCTTTCCAAATATTCTCATTTATGTGCTCAACAACATCCCTTCACTACATCCACAATGGTCCAAGTTTTCATGGATAATATCTTCAAAATTCATGGCATACCCCATTCTATTGTCTCTGAAAGAGATCCCATGTTCACCGGCATGTTTTAGAAATAATTGTTCAAGCTACAGGGCACCCAATGACATCTCAACACCACTATCATCCCTAGACTGATCGCCAAACTGAAGTTGTCAACAAATTTTTGGAAACATATTTTTTGTGTTTTGCATCTGAGAGACAAAATCAGCGGGCTAAGTGGTTACCACTAGATGAATGTTGGTACAACACATATTATCATACATCTACTCACATGAATCCTTTTGAAGTCATCTATGGAAAAATATACAATCATTTCTCGCATACATGCCAAGTGTCTCAAAGGTTCAGGAGGTTGAAAAAAATATTATAGTATGCGATGCCATTCTACATACCCTCAAAGAAAAATTGGTGATGGTTCAAAATCGCAAGAAGTAGCAAGTCAATCAAGGTCATTTTGAACATCAAATCATTGAAGGGGACCAGGTGTTTTTACGTCTACAACCTTATAAGAAGACTTCACTAAAATATGACCATTTTCAAAATCTTTCTCCTAAATTTTATGTTCCTTATGCCATTCTCAAGTGTGTGGGGCCCATCACCTACCAGTAATCTCTTCCTAGTGATTCTAAGCTCCATCCAGTTTTTCATGTCTTGTGCTTAAAGAAGGTGACTAGAACTAAGTGCCAAACTCAAGCCAGTCTCCCTGAGTTGGATGAATAATTTTCATTTGGTTGCATCCCCAAGAAATCTTGGACCAATGTGAATTTCATCTTCGTCAGCGCACCATCTTGGAAGTGTTAGTGCAATGGAAATATACAACTCTAGAAGATGCCACCTAGGATCCTTCTACCATTTTGCAACAATTTCCTCATCTCAAGCCTTGAGGAAAAGGTTTTTTTTCAAGGGGGAGGACATGTTAGGGACATATCCTCCCTAACCCCTCATGTAGGTAGAATAATATATTTTCCATGTAATAAATACCAACATTAGTTTATAAGGAATATTTAATAAAGGAGAACAAGTCAATGTAAGAATACCTAATAGAAGCTTTCTCTTCTAGAAATATATTTCGTTATAAGTTTCTTTAGAATATAGAATTAGTATAAATAAGAGTAGGAGGTGTTAGAACTTGGTAAATTGTTGGGATGAAGAGAAACGACATACTAAAGTAACCTAAAAACCAACTTTAAGACTGGAAAATATCCTTTCCAATCTAGAGAGGGCTCTCTCTGAGACTTAGTCTCGGATAGATAATGACTTTGGATTGACGGCTAGATTTATATGCTTGAGAAAAAAAAAATCTGGTGTCGTTGGCAAGGAAGTATAGTACTTTGGTCTATGGATTCAACACCATGGAAATGAGAGAAAACAATCATTGGTAAGGGAAACTTTGAGAGGATAAAGGCTAAATAGGAAATGGTATTTCATTTTCAATGTCGTTGTGTATGGCGGAAGAAGGAAAAAACATGAAGAAAATTAGAGCACCGTTAAAGATGAATTCCAACCTACTTAGAAGAAATATACATAGTTTAAATGGTTGAGTCTAAAGCACTGTGCAATGAATTTTAAACCCCTTAAATATTCCCAATTTAAACAAATGAAACAAACATGAATTTGCAGGAAACATGAAGTACATACAAAGGTAAGATCACAATACATCAAACCACCACCATTAGAATATTTTCGTCAAAGCTTCAAGACCTCTACATTATATTCCCATCAAATTCAAAAAATCACATTCAAGAGTCCTCTGTCTACACTAGTTTGACAACCAGGCTTACATAAAAATGATACAATATATAGAAAAATAATTCTCTCTTGGGATTCTATGCCTTGAAGTACTTTACCATAGAACCTCAGATTCGGTTACTCCCCCCCCACCCCGGGACAACCTTTCAATAGAGTTTACCAAAAATAGAATCTCGACTACGCCCAATCATAACATAACCGACATATTTGTCTCACTCATTCAGTCATGAGTAATATTCAATCTTCAAGTTGTGATAAATCAACATTTTATTTCAAGGGGTGCCCGACTAATTGAGTGTATTGTTGGAAACTCTATCACCTTTGTATAATGGGCTCTAGTTGCTGCTGCGTGATCACTGGTTGTAGCATGCACATGGTGAGTTGGTGTAGCAGACATCTATTTTCGGTCACTTGTGAAACTCCAGGTGGAAGCAAGGGTTGGGGGACCATGCATCTCTTTCCAAAACTAGCATGTGTTTCATTTATACATGCCCTCCTTAGTAGGTAATTTTACAACATCTACATGACGAATATTCACTGCACAGGTGTCACATCAGAATTCTTGTTAACGTAAGAAAACAGGATATGCGTGAAGAAAGATTCCATGCCACGATCCAAAAAAAACAAAATGGGGTTGTCTTACTCATGCCTCCGGCCTCACCTGCAACCTTCAAAATATGAGTTTTTTTCTTAAGGACCAGTTCTATTTGCTCAGACTCTTCACCTGTCTCCATGAAACTATGTTTCCTTTCAATGTTTCTTGAGCATGGGCAAGAGTTGCGTAGGCGTTATCGATGGCTGGTCTGCACTCCTTGAAATGCTCTGTGATTCTTTCTTCTCACACCCTTTGTTCCTCCCGCAACTGGAAAATTACATCTTGTGCCTCTCTGAGTTGTTTTTTGAGCCAATTTACATTCCCTACTCGACTCTGGGATGCTAGCATTTCAATAGTCCTTTCTTCCAGCTGTCTTCTTAACTCTTTGTTTTCTTGATAAATATCAACAATAGTGTGTTGTGCTTTCTTCAAATGTTGTGAAAAATTATGAACATTCATGTTTTCATCACCTGAATTCCTCCGCCTTTCATCAATTCCCTTCCTTGCACCTTCAACAGGCTCTAGCCGAATGGTGTGCATGGGAAATATCTTGGCAACAGACTTGGTTCGTGGTTTACTAGGAGCTTGGATCTTCTCAGTTTTATTAGTCAACCTTGGCCTCCCTCTTTTCTGTGATGTTGGTTGACGGGACAACGAGTCTTCTATTTCCTTTCCCTTTCCTTTTCCCGGGACATCTTCCTTTCTCACCCATGTGCTATGGAATGTTGTTTCCCTTGCAGATAGAGGAATATATCCTTTGGGGTCTCTGGGGATGTCAGCCGAAATCATAAATGAATCCCAGTCCTTGTTCAAATGTCTCAATTCTTTGACCACTAACAACTTGATTAATGAAAAATTGGATAAATTGTTCCCCGGTTGGTCAGCCTTGGCCTAGACATTGTCTGCCATCTTTCCCAAGATTTGATACAATAAGAAAGGTAGATTCAAAGCGTTTTTCCCTGTGAAGTGCATCAACAACCTGATGTGATATGGGTACACCCTGTCAAATCTTCCTTCCTAGGTGAAATATCTTCTAATTACCTTTAGAAGTTTTTGGAAAAGATCTAAGAGGTATTGGCTTGGAACGTTGGCTCCAATTTTACGATTTAGACATTCGGGCTTGATGAAGTCTTTATAACACAAAATTTCTAAAGGCATGCCTTTAAACCATTTTTCTCCGCATGGAGGGATCTCTGTCGTAGCTGAAAAAGTTTCCTCAATCACTCAGAAGGTGATTCTTGCAATGGTCGTGCTGACCCCAGTAAAATTGAGGGCTAACTTCTCATTCATCTTCACATTATACCCTTTGATATTTTCGTAGAATCCCATACATCAAGATTGTTCAAAATATTCTCTGATTGTCGATTCTTCGTTTATTAACTCCAGGTCCTGAGGCTCAGACCTCACAGCCCTACCACTTCTCACCTTCTTTCTTATTCTTTGGGACACTGCCATGATGCTAGTATATATTTATCTCATGTGCACGGTAATGAACTGTAACACCCACTCTGCACAACAAATAAGAATGATGAACTTCATAGATATTACAATAAAAGAAGTAACAAAATATTTGTGTGACAAACAAAAATCAGCCACAAGCGTTCATGGTGAGGCAGTAAGGCGCGATGGAAAATTTCGACGTAGTGGGGAAACTCAGCGTGATGGAAAACAACAATGAGATACTTGTCGCAGTAGGGAATTGCGATGGAAAATTCTGACACAATGTAAGAAAAGGGCGTGGTAGAAAAGTACTAGGAGACTTGTCGCGAGACGGGAAATTTCGGCGCAGTGAGAAGGTCGACACGACAGGAGGAAATTCTGAAGGAAAAGGATGAATGCGAGAAGAAATAATTCATCCAAAAACACTAATATGCGGTGACTGTTGGTCACTATAATTGCTTAATTAATTTCAAACAACCAAGTGAAACATAAATTATCAACCCAGGGAAGTCTTTTGTTTCAAAGATAGCTGCGCACCATATATGCTCAATTCCAAAAGCACTTTGTCAGCACCATATGCCTCGCACTCCAAAAGCACTTTTAGTGTTGTAGTAAGGAAATCATTCTATCTACTTGGTGAAATGAACTGAAGCTCAATTGTATCACGAGAAGAGATCTCCCTATTGCAATTTTTATAGCAAATTAAGAATCGATTACATTTTAAAATAAATAACATTGCAATGGGTAAGAACAACTATATCTGTAATCGTGAGAACAGGACCCTTAATTTCCTCAAACAGAGAATCGGGTGATTAACACTCTTCATGAAAGTAATGGAGGAAACAATAAGCTCTATCTAACAGAGAACAAAGCACTTAGTTCCTCTTCGTTTGCTAGAGCCTTCACTTTACTGCTTAGCACATTAACGATTGAAGTCTACAGAGAACAAGGCAACCGGATTCCTTTCTTTCTAAGCAGGATTCTAACCTGCCTGATTATTGTGAAAATAGGATAAAGAGTAGATGTTTTGGTTCCTTCCTCTTCTGAAAGTAGGGACCCTTAATCCACTCCCCTCGGACTCAACACACTTGCGAGGTGCGGGAATCTACGTATGACAAGGTAAGCGTAATCCCTTCCACCGGAAAGCAGGGACACTCAACCAAGTCTCTGGCTAGCACAACTGCGTGGGTAAAGGGATTCTACAGAGACATATGTTGTAGTCCCTTCGGCCGAAAGGTGGACTTTAACCAAATCTCTGGCTAGCACACTTGTAGCGATAAAAGGAGTTCTACAGAAGACAAGGTGTTGCGCTCCCTTCCCCGGCCGAAGCAGGGAATTTTAACCAAATCTTTGACTAACACACCCAGGGGAAAGAGATCTACCGAAGATAAGGTAGTTAGATTCTTTCCCCGCCCGAAAGGGTGAACTCATCCGTGACTTTGTCTAACATGACTGTAATAATAATGAATTCTACAGAGGGTCTCGAGTATCTTAATCCTTCCTATCTCAGGCAGAATCTTTAATCAACCTTCTCAAGTAAATACAGAATCATCACACAATATTGTTGATAAAAGAATTACAATTCCATTCAATAACTAGCACAGAATGCAGAGTGTTTCAAAGAACGAAATCCATCAAACAAGAAGTTTCAAAGAATCAATGCTTGAAACAAAATACAAAATGTGAATTTAAACAATCACACTTCAATTACGGTGAATCTTGTGAAGAAGGTGGGCCCTCCTTTCGCACAAGATTCCCTGGAATGGGAAAACTTAGAGACGAATTATCAAAAGCAAATTTCTATTCATCTGCTGAAATATCACATTACAGAGTGGAAAATTGAACACGTCCCGCTTCACTGAAGTTCTTAGTACATAAAAGTTTTGATCTCGATGGTATTTCCCTTCAATTTAAAGTGAAATCCCATCGATACAATCATTGGCGAAGGCGCATCCGATCCTACACTAAATCGGATCTTCTTTCTAAATCAGCATAGGTGTCCTATTCTCACGCAACCAAATTCTAATATTGTGGCTGGATCGGCATTGTTACATACTGTAACGGTAGTTTCTTCACATAGTCAAGTAATGTTAGCTTAAAGATCGCTATTCACGGGCCGTTTCAGCCATCGCAACGGCTTTGATCTGCGGTTCCACTGACCGCTAACCGCCAAGGTTCGCGGTCTCAGCATCGCATGGGCTTCCACCGCGGTTCCCCAAAGATTTTCATTTCTGAACTGAAAGTGACAAATTGTTTCGTGCATCTGGCCCTCGAACTACGAAGCCGTAGTTTTGTTTCGCACATGCATCCTCGACCGTAGCAAATTGTTTCAGCATTGCGCGCCCTCGCATTTGTGTAGCAGCTCTTTGTTTCAGCATGGACTATGTAGCAGCTTCCGCGGTTTCGCAAGATTAGTTCAATAAATGTGTTTCTTTGATAAAGTTCCCTGGTTTCAAAGATCGGCCTTTGGAATACTATTCTCGCAATATGGACACTTTGCGACTTCTAATCAATGTTTAGGTTTAAAAGTAATGTAAAGTTTTATGCAAAACAAATTAAACGTAGTAATGAGAAAGGACGTTATGTACCTTTTAGAATGATCAGGTGGAGGGATAGTATAAGTCTAAATATAGGTGGATGAAGGGTATATCAATGGCAAAAGTATGGGCAAAAGGGTACAATATGTGGTCCTTAACATCCCCCCAAACAAGGTGTTGTGACATGTCCTCAAAGTAACCTACCGGAATGAGTCCGACAATTACTCATACATCATGTAAGCCACTAAGCTTCGCGGAACTTATAGGCAAGAGATTGTTCCGTCCGCGATCGAACCCTTGCAGCTTCCCGATTCTTTGCCATGTCATTGTCACTTTTTAGGCATGAAAGATGGATTTGATATTTTCTATAGGTAACCGTGAAGGGGAAATGGAAGTGGCACCAATCCATTCTCAAAGACAAAGGTCTCATATTAATCGATATAACCCTGCGTTCTAGAAATTGTCGCCTCTGCTGGATGTGACTAAAAGGATTACATTGTTGCCCTTTCTCTGTGGAGCGCCGCTGCATTAGTGATTATTGGTCTCAGAGGGCGTGAATCAGATGGAACTAATGATGCTGCTCAATAACTCAATTACCGGACAACCGCCAACATGTTCAGTCATCCCTCTTTTCTTTAAGAACGCATGATACTATGCAATGAATATGGCTGCCCTTTGAGGTTCTCGTCTGATCCAAAGGGTCGCGACATTCATTCCTGCGAAAGTCACCTTGCTAAGTGATTTGATTGAGGAGAAAGGAAGTAATGCTCGTTGAACATCTCCAACAAGAGTATTTTGCGTTCGGTCCTATTTTCTAGAATAGCCTCTATTATGGAAATATGCTTCACAAAGGAAGTGCTGATTCGTGAGGCAAAATTTCTTCAAGGTTTGAATAAAATTCTATTGATGAGATGACTTCATTGGGTTTTCCTTCTATAATAGACCTAATATGAAACCACATAAGTCTTTCCATGAGGAAGAAATAGTTACGATGGTTTCCTTGTGGCCATTAGTTTCTGGATCATGTCAAAGATCTTGATAATTCTATCTTTAATCGCTCTTTTTCTCTTTGACTTTCTCGGACTTCCCTCGGACGCGGTCAGGTCCAATGCTTCCCAACTCAAGAAAGTGTGATTCCTCCGCATATTATTCCCTCGCGGTTCTTGCAATTTCTGAGCTTAGATTTCAGCATACTCCTTCTTCCACCTTTTGTGATTTCTGCATATTCATCCCACCGGTAAGAAGTCTCCAGTTTGAGCATTTGTAGTGATGCGGAGCCGTGTAGGGTTTGGGTGGACCGATCCCCGAAGTGGGAGGCCTCGACCGAAGGCGTGACTCTTCATGGGAAATGCGTTTGTATCTGCCTTGTTGGACGATCGTGGTTTCTTTCTGATTCCGAGTAGCCGGTTCTTGTGTTGCAGCAGTTTAGTTTTGAGCTTGATGGATCCTGCTGGTTCTTGTTTTACAGCAGGTTTGGCTTCAAAGGAGAAGGTGTGGCCGCCTCACCGGAACTTGAGCTATCTTATATCCCGCCTGATAATAAATATATTTCCATTGGCGCTATTACACTCCTTGCATATGTTTTCTGTATTTTGTGCCGCCAGAGTTGCTACTCGTTCCAAAGTATACCTAGTTAATCCCTTTCATTCCTCCCTTGCCCCGCTAATTTTGCCGATAGTTTTCCATTGAGACTTTTAAAAGATCGCTCTTTGCAAGACGCCGGGCCATTGTTGGTTTGGATTTAGAGATGACCGGTTCTTGTGTTACAATCATCCTCTCCTTAGCTGGTTCTTGTGAGCAGCCACGGAAATGGTCTTTGATGCCTGTGTTTCAGCTTCCGGGTGTAGGGAGAGTAATGTCTCGCACCCTCAACTTCTAATTCCTAAATCTCAATGTCAATATCGTTGTCCTGGTTGTTGTGTCTCAAATTGAAAGGCCAGTTGCTGGTTTCATTTTCCTTGCTTCCAAAATTGGTGGTCGGGTTCTTGTGTTTCAAACACCGATGTCAGGCTGGCAACCGTGGTCTTAATTTCCTTGTTTAATTGTACCGCTATCGGCTCTTGTTTCAAACACCGGATGGTAGCTATTTGTGTTTCTACCCAAAAACAAATGATGTCCTGGTCTCTAATTCCCGTTTCATTTCACCGCCGGGTTGGTTCTTGTGTTTCACCGGTCGCTCTGTTTCAGCCATGTATCGGTTCTTTGTGTTTCCAATCGAGTGGGTAACTCCGGGTTCTCGGTGGTTCAAACCACCTTTGTGAGACTAGACATGCTATCGCTTCTGGCTGCCCGATTTTTGTAAGGTAAAATTTCATGGTTAGAATAGGCAAGGGTCCGGAGTTGAGGGGATGAACGGGGTACGGGTTTTATTCGAATTGGTGGAGGGTTTAGGTAGTGGTCATCCATGGTGGTCTCATTGAGGCTTTCGCTCGCTTTTTGCGCAAGAAGGGTGGAAAGGGTGCGATCTGTGGTCGCTTTCGTGGAGGTTTCTCCCCGGCGATAGGGTGAATATTTTCAAAGTTCGTGAGTCAATTAGGGATAAGGAAGGGCTGAAGCGGAGGACTCCCTCAAAAGCGGTAGCGCGGGATTCCGCATGGTAGGGACCCATTATTGTATTAAATTCGTGGGGGGTCAATGGGGAGTCCGGTGGCCTGCCGCCGGTTCTCGGCGGGAATTTTGGGGTTTCCAATGGCTGGTACAAGGTTTATAGGTGGATGATTCTCGCTCAAAACTCCTATTGATGAGTAGCTGGACTAGCTTTCCAAGTGGTGGGTAAAAGGATTGGTTTGGATCCTTTGCCCTTTCTAATAAAGAGGGTGTGCCATGTTCTTTAGACAGCCTAGCAAAAGTATGGAATATTAACCCGCCTCTGACAGCGTCTTAGATGAGAAAGCAAGAGGAATTCGTTTATACACTACCTGGTATCGAACCTCGCAAGTGAGGTAATGTTTGATAAATCGGCGACTCCGCCAATGGGTGGTAGTGAGTCGAGTTGAACCCTCTTCCTTTAGTTTGATTTCTTCTCCATCCTAAGAAATTCTCACGTATTATCGCCCACGATGTGCTTCCGGCTGAACTGGCCGGAAGCCCAATCCATAGAGGCCCGAGATCGGCAGTTTATATCTGTCACAGTGATTCGGACACTTGCGACGACCGAATGATCCTCTTTGATATTTCTAGCAAAACCGAAAATTCGTTCATTGTATCCCTGGAGCCTTCTGAAATAATAGAGTTGAACCCGGCTAGTCGGTGATTCCATATACCGCCGGGATAATGTTCGAAAGCAATGCCGGTGATGGTTCTTTGCGATCTATAGGTCCTCCCATGGCTAGTTTGTAGGTTGGCCAGCCATGAGTTCGTATCAGCTCCGACGCAGGTAAGTTTTTCCGGCGGGTTTTGCCAGAGTAATGGGTTAAACGCGAAAAGATAGTAGAATAAAATGCTTACGGAATCGAAAGGCGCGATGATATTGTTGATTTGATCGGTAATCGCCATTTCCGGTAAGTGTGATTAATGATGGGTCTTAAATGGTTGATAACTGAAAATCTTTTCTCATTAACTACGGTTTAATTGGATTGCATTACTTTACATACCTTGCCTTACCATTCGGTTCGTTAAACCAACCAGACGGATATTTGTTTCAGATGATTGCCAAGCTACATGCACTCTTTTTGATTCGGCCTACGTACCGCTGTTCGAAATATCGCTGGGAGCCGAAAGAGCCAATACCCGGATGATGGTGGACGGCGGGGTTTTTCATCAACAGAGAGATAACGAATTATTGCTTATAGATGAAGAACTACTATAACCTGCGTTTCAAAGATCTAAGAAAATCAAAGAGTACCACCGTTGCGTTTCATCATCATGGATGAAAATGATGAAGGGTTACCGGCAAATGGTGTCAAGATGAAGAGTCAAAACAATTGCTGGATGGAATTATTTCGTCGATGATGGAGGTGAGAGAAATGAAGGGTTGCATGAAGCGAAAGGGCCAATTGGCCGGACGGAATTGTTTCTATGGATGAAAATAATGGAAAATGGGAATGGAAGGAATGAAGAATGTTGGAATGGTGTTTCAAGATCGAGAACTATCAACGGTTAGTCGGCAATTGCTTCAAAGAACGTGGAAGGTTGTCGTTTCAATGGGAAGCGTCGAAACAAGTGTTTACGGAGTTAATGTGAATAACATGATGTAACGGCCGGAGACCGGATGGAGAAAATGCCGTAAATAAATAGTGTTTCACATCGAGAGAAAGCTACTGTTTCTCACGGTGTTTCAAAGACGGTAAAACCAATGGTGTTAAAAATCGCGGTGTCGCGATCGCAGTCCACAGTGCCGCACTGCAGGTTAAAGCATCATGAAAGCAATAGTGCACCGCAGGCTGCAAAGATCGCAAAGCTTGTTTTCTTTTGAAGAATCGCTCTCTCCTGCATTCTGATTCCTGCAACTATATTTCTTGACAGAGATTATTTGTATATAAAATCTAATCTAAACCTAATCTAGCTACTACAGCACTCCAAAAGAATTAATTATTACTGGTGGTGGAAACCCCCTTAATGAAAGAAAATGAGGCCCGCCATACAAATTTTAAAATCTTCTTTGGAAAACAAAAGCCGGTACGTTAAGACGATGACCATTGGACAAAGTAACGAGTTCGATCACTGTGCGGAGCCGCATCTATCAGAAAAAACTGTGTCCACTTCGTAGGGTCCTAGCCATCTTGTGCGCAGCTTCCCTTGGAATTCTTCGAACTGAACGATGTTGCCCACCACCTTTCTCTCGAACTGCTATCTGATATTTTGTTAGCGCCATTGTGATCTTTGCCGCTGAATTCACAAAGGTCATTTAATGGCATCTAGTCTTTTCTCTTCTAGTTCTATAAGCCGTAAACCCCGTCGCCAGCATCGGGCTTAGACCGCGCTGGCGCTAAAGCAAAATTTTAGGGTTTATCAAACGGTGAAAGACAACACTTTTCCGGTGAAACCAATTCATATAAAATCCTGTGGTTTTTCTCCAGGTAGTTCTGTAGGCTTATAATGCTTCAAGGAGCCTTTTTGACCAATCCTTTCTATTTTCCTTCAGATCGCTTTTGGTGGAGAATGGCTTCTATAACTTTATTTGGTAATTTCCACCTGGCCCATTTAGCTTGAGGGTGGTAAGGTGTAGCTGGCTCTCCCATGAATATGATATTTCCATGTGCTTGAACCCATGAGAAAGAGAAAGGGAGGTCCCTCCATCTGTAACTAACTCTTGGCATTCCAAATCTGGCGAATATGTCTTTGAATAAGAATTTTATAACTGCTTGTTCAGTTGCTCTATGGAGTGCCTGGCCTCCACCCATTTAGTCATAAAGTCCAGCATGGGCACCAATAAAACGTTCTTTAATTGGATGGAGGCTGATGGTCCTATGCAACCCAAGGCCCATCTGTCAAATGCTTCTAGTTCTACCTGGGGTTTAATGGCATTTCATCTCATGGATTAGGTTGACCTACTCTCTACAGCCTATCACAGGCCCTTGACATATTTCTTTTTGCATCTTTGAAGATTACCAATAGTACCCCATCCTTAGAATTTTGTATGTCGTTCTTTTGTCTGCAAAATCCCCCATTGTACTACTGCGATGCGATTTCAATATCATATACCCCATCTTCTTCGAACACACCTTCTGGATTCTTTGATCACCTCGATAGCATCCACCATCCAACTATACCGAGCACTTTGATGAACAATGCTTTTCTCTCGGTGGATAGGTGTGATGGTAACTTTCCCAAGTAACTAAATAGATAGTACATTCTCTGCATACCAAGGTGATATGTAAACCTAAATAAATATTCATCAGAAAGAATCATCCACTGGTTATCATCATTCATCATTAACGAGAAAGCGGAAATCAGCAATCCATTTTTCTTTTCCGCCTATCTACAATTGTGATATCAATTCTTGCAATAGTTAGTAGCTAATCAGACTTCAGTATCGGTAATAGGTTTATTCATTGGCAATTTATAGCCGAAAGATCAAGATGTGGATAAAAAGTAGAATAGCCAAGAATGTAATGTCTAAATTTGTTAATTGTATAAATAACTGCTAAGAATTCCTTCCCAGTGACTGTATAATTGAGTTCAAAAGGGGACATATTCTTGCTGATAAAATATATAGCATATAGGTGATCTTCTTCCCCGTTCTAAAATGTACTTCCTATAGCGAGATTCTGAAGCATCAGCGGATATGTGAAAGGGAAGTGTCCAACTGTGTCCTCTAAGGATAGGGTCAGACACCTTATGTTTTAGGGTGTCTTGAATGCTTCTTCACATTAATTAATCCAATTAAATTCAACAATTTTCATCATCAAGAAGCCAAATGTGGGGAGGCTATTGGAAAAGTTCTTGATAAATCTTCAGTAGTATCCAACATGTCCTAAGAAGCTTCATCAGTTTGGGTCTTAGGAGTAGGAAGATTCTTAATGACTCTACTTTGGATGGGTTCACCAATTCCTTGAGATGAGATGAAATGTCCGGGCACTATTCCTTCACCATCATCATATGACATTTTTCATGGCTAAGGGAGAGGTTAATTTCTTTACATATTTGGAGAACCTTATCTAAATTTTCCAAGGCTTCATCAATTTATTTCCATAAGGGGTACAATCATCCATAAATATTTCCATAGAGCCATTACATACCGAGAAAATTCTAAGATCCGCCCCTTTGAAGGTTGTCAAAAGCATTACATAGTCCAAATGGGAGGACTCTCAGAAGCAAAGTTGTTCCTGCTATCGTGAAGGTGGCTTTGTCTCTTGATCTTCGAGGGTGCACTCTAATTTGTCACCCACCTCCAAACCACTCCAAGAAGAATTTTACCCCGACGTGACCGCCTAAGACTTGATCAATGAGTGGTAGTGGGAAGTGGTCTTTCGGAGTGGCTTTATTTAAAGCTCTAATCTACACACACTCTCCATTTTCCGCTCTTTTAGAAACTATTACTAATGGAGACACCCATTCACGGTCTGATATAGGGTAAATAAACTCTTCATTAAGTAATTTTCGGAAGTTCTTCCTTCAGATTTCTTGTGTTAAGTTTGGGTTCATTCATTACCGGGTTGACAGATTGGTCAACAACCGCCCTGAAGAGAGTATATATTCTCGTGAGTGCGCCACCCGGGCGTAGATTCCTTTCGCGTCATGTAATCCGGGCGAATGCTCCCTTATTATCTTGAAGTAACTTTGTTAACGGCTGTGTTTCAGCATCTGTCAGGTTGGGTTTTATGTTTAGTGTTTTGCCAGGTTTGATTTTAATTGGGATGCTTTTGGAGAAGATGGTTTTATGCGTTTGAGGTAGGCTTCCTGAATCAAGATTTTCAGGATTATCAGACTCCATTACTGCACTTAATTGATTGTGGGAATTGCGTAATGAGGATGGCTCACAACAAAATTATTTATAATTTCATCCTCGGAGTCTTCAAGTTTAGAGCTTGTCCGATAGTCGAAGAGGTTGAGTAGGTTGATCCTCAAAGCTCAATACTGTGGTTATCATTATTAGGCGTAAGGGCATGAGGGTGAGGGTCACCGGCTTTGTTTCATAAATCCATTCAAATTGTCATTGACTCGATCAATACCGAGCAAAGTATCAACATAACCACTACCGCCGTAATTAGAGGGTGACCTCAGCTTTGTTTTAATGAACATTGTGAAATCGACTGTGTAGTTCCAAGATTCCACAGAGGTGTTGAGATCTTCAATGACACCTTCGGGTCTAATTGTGGATCGATCACCAATTCTAAGATAGTCGGGGTTTCTGACTTTGTCTTGTAATTGTACCAATTGTAGGGTTTCTAAAGTCATGATATTTATGGTCGTACTTAAGGTCTACCGTGACACGAGGGATTATTGTTTTGCCAACTTGTAAAGTTACAGTAGGGTGGCCAGGAACGCCATATTTTACTGGGGGAGTCTTAATTGCCATTAATGCGGACAAGTCTCCCATGACATGGATTGTGAGGGGATCCTTGGTTTTCCCACCGGGCTTTTTGATACAGATATCTCTCATTGTCCCCGCATGGATGGGTACATCATGGAGCAGTTCAAAAGTGTGGGAATTTTAATATTGGCAAATTTTGTAGTTCTAAGAGATTATAAGCATTTGGTAGTTCGTATGCTGGTCAAGGTTAAACGAAATGGTGTCAGCTTCAGCAAGATTGTTGGGAGGATGATTGTACCTTTCTCGTGCATCATCTCCTGTGTTTCCTCTTTTGTCAGGAGAGGTAACATCCACTATGGTAGGTTCCACTATTCTCCCAGATCGAAGATGTATACTACTTCATTGTGCGGTGAGGAAAGGTGGGCTTACTTATAAACATCAATGCACCGGATAGCTTTATTATTTGGCTAGGTTAGGTTGGAACGTAGTCATTCATTGTTTGGTTAATTGGAGGAGCACCGTCAAAGGAGAGTGGTTGTGGGAGCTGAGGCACTTGGTTTTGAAAGGCAGGTTGTCGTCCTCTCCAATTTTGATTCCAATCGGGATTACAGCTAAGGTTGTTGTTGTTGTGGAGGTTATGGGGTCCAGGAGGAGGGATTAACAAGGGGTGGGTTATTTTGTCGCATGGGTGGGCACGCTTGTTGCACCCGTGGGTGTTTTAATGTGGTGGATGGGTAGTTCATTTGATTACATAATGCATCTGATTAGTGGGTAACTCGCTGATTATAAGGTAATAATTATTCAACGGTTAAATGGCATGTTAGAGTTCATACCTTGTCCTCGTGGTTGCCATTGTCTTGTTTGAGTCATCAAATAGACAGCTCAGCTTCTTCGTCCATTGGTTAAAATGCTGCCTTGATCCCTAGTAAAGATGGACAATTCTAGGTATCATGGTCTTTGTCACAATAGTGCAGATAGTTTTCCTACCCAATGGACATTCTCTCCCAAGTAATTATGAGCATCGCCGCATTTCAGTCTTGAAGTCTCAAGTAAATTGCCTATCTCATTTTGTTAGTTCCTCCATTGGCTGATTTTTCGATTCTAGAGAATGTAGTGTCCCTGATATTTGATCTATTTCTTGCAGATCCCCTTGAACATCTTTGCATAAGTTGACACTATATCATAATGGTTCCTTGGATATATCCCCTTTCCAAGCATGTTCAAAGATATCCAGAGAGTCATCCCTATCTCTTTAATAAAATAGTTTTGAGGATGTCCTTACTTCATTGGATGACTAGATCTTTGCATTGTATTGAAGCCCTCTACAAAGTCCTCCAGATTTTCATCTTCTTCGCGATCATTTTAAATAGCTCCTCCTTCTTTCTTTCTCTTTGTTCTCATAGTAGTCCTGGCATTCTGTTCAGAAATTTCTGCTTCATTTGGTCCTAAGTTATGATTATATGCTCTCCTATACTCATAAACCATCTTAATGCATTTCCTTTTAATGTTGATGGAAAGCTGCCTTTAGTTTCGCATTAGAAGTGTAATCATAGCTTCTGGCACAAGATATCAAATTAACAGAAATTCATCAGGATCCTCCGATGATAGCCCATGGAAATTTGGTAATGCCGAGAGTGGATATTTTCATGGGGGCGGTTCCTAAAGGGAAATCTCCACAGGAAATCCTAATGTAGAAAAAGAATTTTCATCATTTACCTCTCCTTCCGGGGATCTACCTGCTCATGATGCACTCGCTCCATTAAACTCATCCATATTTTCTTCACCGCCTCCTCACTGACTTGCTCTGTCCTCAATATTCTCGGCTTTGAACTATCTCCCACTCCAAACTTCTTCCCTCGCTCCAAAATTTTACTCTAAAATGGCACGGGAATTCTTTGAAGATTTGGTCGCTGGGTAGCAGATTCAGACTTGATGTAATGTCACACGAAGGTCTTTCTTCCTCCTTTCCTTCCTACACCTAGAAGGTTAGTGTCTTTGGGGTTTTTGGGGTTTTTGGGGTCTTTCACATTCTTTAACTAAAAAGAGAAAAATCACAAATGCTTCTGAAAACTATAGCTATCTTCCCCGGCAACTACGTACAAAATGTTGGTCACTATAATTGCTTAATTACCTCAAACAAACTAAAGGAAACATAAATTATCAACCTGTGGAAGTCTTTTGTTTTGATAGTCACAAGACCATATATGCTCAATTCCAAAAGCACTTTAGTGTTGTAGTAAGGAAACATTCTATCTACTTGCTGAATGAACTGAAGCTCTGAACAGTATCACAGAAAGAGATCTCCTATAAATTCTTTTATAGTGCAAATTAAGAACTCGGGATTACATTTTAAAATAACATTGCAATGGGTAAGAACAACTATCTTGTAATCGTAGAACAGACCCTACTCTCAAACAACGTGTGAGACCTTCCGCGACTAACACCTTTTCATGAAAGCAATAATGCAGAAAACAATAAGCTCTATCTAAATGTATAGAACAAAGCACTTGGGCCTCTTTCGCTCTGCTGTGAGCCTTGGCCTTACTGCTTACAATAATTTGTGAGGTTGAAGTCTACGTGTGAGAACAAGGCAACATCTCTTTCTTAGCAGGGATTTCTAACCCAGTTCTGATTAACATGGGAAAAATAGACAGTGAGTAGATGTTTTGGTTCCTTCCTTTCGAAGTAGGAACCCTTAATCCACTCCCCATCAACACACTTGCAGAGGTGAAAGGGAATCTACGTAAGACAAGGTGTTGTGGTCCCTTCCTCGTCTTCGAAAGGTGGACACTTAACCAAATCTCGGGTTAGCACACTTGCAGGGTAAAGGGGATTCTACAGGAGATAAGGTGTTGCAATCCCTTCCCGGCTGAGCACGGACTTTTAACCAAATCTCTCAAGCAGCACTCTGGTGGATAAAGGAGTTCACAGAAGACAAGGTGCCAGTACCCTTCCTAGCCGAAAGGTGGACTTTAACCAAATCTTCACTTCAACACAACCGAGGGGGAGATCTACCGAGTCAAGATGGCTAGATTCTTCCCCTCGTTCGAAAGCAGAAACCTTATCCGCACTTTGTCTAAGACCTGAAATAATACTACCTTAATGTAGGGTCTGGTATTTTAATCCCTTTCTTTCTGTTCAGGAATCTTTAATCAAACCTTCGCTAACATAGAATCACCACACGAGATTGCTTCGATAAAAAGAATTACAATTCCATTCAATAACTAAGACAGAGTCAAGAGTGTTTCAGCAAAGCGAAATCCATCAAATGTTGTTTCAAAGAATCTAACGCTTAAACAAAATACAAAATGTGAATTCTAAACAATCACACTTTCTAATTGACGGGCTAATCTTTGTGAAGAAGGTGGGCTCCTCCCCTTTCCCAAGATTCACCCTGAAACGGGAAAGTTTAGAGATGAATTATCAAAGCAGCCTTCTATTCATCCGTTGAAATATCAAGACACAGAAAGTGAAAAAAATTGAACACGCCCCGCTTCTCTCAAGTTCTTAGTAAATCGTGCTCGACTGGTATACAATGGTGATTTCTCTCAATTCTAAAGCAAAACCCATCCATACAACTGCATTACAGCAGATCCGATCCTACACTCAAATCGATCTCTTTCTAAATCAGCGATAGGGTATCCCCATCCATGCAACCAATGCTAACATGTATCGACTTAAGCATTGTCACATGTACCGTGTAACGGCTTCACATAGTCGCTAATGTTAAAGAAGATTTCGATTCATCAGTCGCTCAGCCACGGACCAAGCTCTTTGATCAGGTCGGGCTCTGACCTGCTAACCGCCACAGTTCGGTCTCAAAGATCGCGGGTGGTCTCCCACTCGTATCTCAAAGATTTTCATTTCTGAACCGAAAGTGACGTCCGCAGACGGCCCCTCAACCAGCGAAGTCAAGCCTGTTTCAGTAATGCGCGTCTTTGACTGTGTCGGCCTTGACTGTTAACTGTCAAGGTTCGTGTCTCAGCATCGTGGTGGTCTCCACTGTGTCTCAGCATTTTCATTTCTGAACTGAGTGACAGCTCCGTGTTTCGGCATCTGCGTCCTCGAACCATGTAGCTGCTTCGTGTTTCGGCACATGCATCCTTGGACTATGTAGCAGCTCCATGTTTCAGCATGTGCGTCCTCAGATTTGTGTAGCAGCTTTCGTGTTTCAGCATGGACTGTGTAGAAGCTTCCGTGTTTCAGCATTAGTTCAACAGCGCCTTTGGATAGTTCTGAGTTTCAGCATCGGCCTTGAATACTATTCTGCAAATATGGACACTTATGCACTTCTAATCAATGGTTAGGTCGAAAAGTAATGTAAAGTTTTATGCAAAACAAATTAAACGTGTAGTAATGAGAAAGGACGTTATGTACCTTAGAATGATCAGGTGGAGTGATAGTATAAGTCTAAATATAGGTGATGAAGGGTATATCAATGGCAAAAAGTATGGGCAAAAAGGGTACAATATGTGGTCCTAACAGTGACCTCCAAAGACTTTAGGCAATGACTGAAAACAATGGAGGAGACGCGGAAGAATCAAATCGACAGACTTACAATAAGACCAATGGAAATCAACTTTGACATAGCAAAGGGCTCTAGAGCTTGCAAACAAAACTATGGACAACACACAAATTATGAAAGTAAAGGATAGGCATGCAAGGTGAATAGTATTTATACTTGAACAGATAAGGAGAAAAATCATGGAAGAGGATGATAAATCCATGGCGACGATAAGTTTGAAAGAAAGTGGAATATTTGCGCAGCAAACTCGTATGACAGGTACAATTTGAAGAGTGAAAAGTACAAATGATAGGAGTTCCATGAATTTTAACCCTTTCTGACTTCATTATTAGGTGATGATGTTCATCATATCTTTCAACGTGATCTTTATCTCAACCACTTACCTCAATTTTTGGCATGTAAATTTCCCCTTTTTGACATGACTCGATATTTAGGGAAAGGGACCTTTACAAATCACACATGAATAAACATTGTGTTAGCGATCAAACGCAGTGGCAATTTTTTGAAGAATGATGCCTAATATTGAAGGGAACTTTTGACTACCTTCGCAAGATCCAAATTCATATTTTAAAGTACCGTTGGAAAACTTAGGATGTCTAGTTGTCAATCGACTATTTGAGCGTGTGAAACGACCTTTCCACAGCTGGGAAAATTGATTTTTCCAAAGGAAATTTATTTCTGGAAAACTTGCACTTTCGGTGGTTAACTAGCCCTAAATTTTGCCTTCATTAACCACCGAAAGAAGATCTTTCAGTAGTTAAAGCACCCAGTTTTTCCAGTGTTAACCACTGAAAGCCTGTCACTGCCAGAATGACCAAATTTTTGTCCAGATCGGGATTTTTTGAGTTGGAATGGTTTGAAACCTCTTCAAATGGACATTTGTCGAATTATAAAGTCAGATCCAATAGCTATTTTTGATGGATAAAGGAAAGAAGAGGTGTTTCAATCATTTTTGGTACCTTTTTCAAAGGCAGAAAATCAGGGTTTTTGCACACCTCAGCAAATTCAAATTTTATCTCTTGGAAGAGTCATCACTTAGCCTTGGAAGGCTATTCTGCACTGCATAACGACTCTACAAGATATGAAGACCATGAAATTTGGGGTTGACCTCATTTTGGGGATCATTCACTATCTTTTTCAAATTGAATTTTGACTTTCTATCTTTAGCATATCTGATCCATGCTTTTAGGATCTCAAAACTGCATTGTAAAGCTATAAAGCTAAAGATAGAACATGAACTAATGGTTCAATTTTGAGTTCTATATGCTACTATTTTGTATGAAAGACACTTTATTTAATATATCATCCTGCAAGCTTCTTTCATTTGTTACTGTTAGACCTTCTTTCATCTTTGTCTATGCTTATGAGTGGAATTATTTCTTTTGTCTATGTTTAATGATCCTATGGTAACTATCATCTTACTTTTGATTGTTAAGAAAGAATCACAAGCATCCTTGACTAGTTTGTTGACCCATCATATATATGGTTTTATGTATGTTTTGGTTAATTGATTAGTTTTCTTATCCATTTGTTATACAAACCTATCTAACAATAGCACTTGAAGGCCTTGTGTTGCATGATTATAGTTAAGACTGTCTTGAGAATATAATCTAGAGTTTAAGATATTCATCTTGATCCAAAACCCACACCTAATATCAAGAAAATAGTTTCCAAAAATATTAAGTTACCAGGCATATCTGACTTACAGCCTAGGAGAGTTTCCTGGAGTGATAACAAATTGGCGTCATTGTCGGGGAGAGGAGATCGAAGCTCAGCTTCCTTGGGAGATGACATAGATCCAGCTTTGATGATAGACAAAGCCTCGATATCAATTGGTTGTAATCATCTATCTGGTGACTCCATGAAGGACAAATCTATTGACGACTCCACTGGTATGACATGAACAGAATCGTAGCAAAGAGGTATGCCTTTTGTGATTTTTCAAATATTGTTGGTTTCCCTAATCCAGTACCTACTAGAAATGAATGGGAAAGAAGTATTCCCATATTTCGAGGAGAAGAGTGGGAAGTACCAACTGAATACTTGTTGGATTTTCATGACTTTATTCACCGGCTTGAAATTGTGCATGAGGATGTTCAGATCAAGCTCTTCGAGTTTTCTTTAGAGGGGATCACTCGTGATTGGTGTCGGTCACTTCCGGTTGCCAGTATCAACTCTTTGGAAAATTTTCATGTTGCCTTTCATTTTTTTTGCAAAGAAATATTTTCAGCTGATCTTTTATATCCCGAATGTTGTCATGAATTTCATTTATTGACTAAAGATTCAGATAGTCATGAAGAGTATAATGTTAGAAGGGATACCTCTCATTGTGACCATGACATTTATGATCTTCACGATGGTATCCATGCATGTGATAGAGTTGAATCTGTAGTAGATACTAAGGGCAACCCTCCATCTTCTTATTTGCATACCAAGAAAGATAATCAGCAGATTGGCATATCAACAGATGACAGTTTTAAATCTGCAACAAATATTGAGGACAGTCGTCAGCTTTCAGATTTGCAGACAAAGGGAAATTGCAACATACATGAAAAGGAAGATGATGAGCAGAAAGGTTTAGACCAGCAGTACATCATGCATTTTTCTTTGATCGAGGTTTGGCAGTTTACAGTTAACATGGAGATCGATGAAAGCCATCAGCAACAGCATGTCAATCTTCAGTTGGAACAAAATCTTGAAGAGGTATTCCTTTGCTATTTTATTGATCCTATTGTCGATTTTCTGGAATCATTGAACAATATAAAGATTAAGATATTCTTGTCAGATGAAGACTACTTCTATCATTTTTTCAGAACACATCTATGTTGGCTATGCATTCTTTTATTTTTGGAATCAAGATCAAGAATTGTGTCAACAAATAAGTTTCTGACATGGCTTCATTGGAAGCATGATTTTACTTGATTAAGCATCAGTAATGTGGTTAGAGTAGAAGTAGATAAATAATCTCTTCATCTGATCAAGTAGACTCTTTCAGTTATTTATTGTTGAATAAGCAGAGCAATCTAGCAAACCAAATTCCGAACGTCGATCCAACACCAATATTTTTACATATCTCATTGATTCTACATCAGAGGCCTAATGCACTAAGCTACAATTTAAGTCACATATTGATACACTAGCCAGTGTAAGTGCCAGGTTACAGGATATTTTTCCAGCGACAAAAGAAGATATCAGTTCTGCACATTTTCTGAGTGTCGATTCAGCAAGAAGGAAAGTATTGTATTATAATGACAGGAAAAACAATTTTGATTTTCCATATCTGCCTGTTATAAACCTTTTTTGAAAATCTATCAATTTCAGCCTAGATAATTTTATAGGAAAGGGTGGATATGCGGAGGTATACAAAGGATCCCTACCAGACGGACGGATTGTGGTTGTCAAAAGGCTTAACGGGAGTAAAACAAAGGAGCAGAGGGTTGGGGATTTCTTGAACGAAATGGGTATCATTGTGCACATCAACCATCTGAATGCTTCTCGTTTGATTGGCTTTGGTGTCAAAGGTGGATTGCAGATCATTTTACAGTTTTCCCCTCGTGGAAGCTTAGCATCAATGCTTCATGGCCCAAACTCTCAAGTTCTTGACTGGGATATTCGGTACAGAGTAGCTGTTGGAACAGCTAAAGGTCTTATTTACCTTCACGAGGGTTGTCAAAGGCATATCATTCATAGAGATATTGAGGCATCCAACATTTTACTCACAGATAATTTTGAGCCTCAAATGTCAGATTTTGGACTAGCAAAATGGCTTCCCAAGCAATGGACCCACCACACAGTGACACCCATAGAAGGAACTTTTGGTTATCTTGCACCAGAGTATTTTATGCATGGGAATGTTGATGAGAAAATGAATGTTTTTGCGTTTAGGGTTTTTCTCCTGGAGCTCATTACTGGATGTCAACCAATTGACTCTTCCCAGCAAAGCCTTGTGATCTAGGAAAAGCCCTTTATTGACAGTAGAAACATCAGGGGGCTTGTAGATCCCTGCCTCAGTGATAAATACAATGTTCATGAGATGAGCTATGTGATATTTACAACTTCTCTATGTGTTCAACAATCTTCCCATCTTCGCCCATGCATGGGTCATGTTTTGCAACTTCTTACTAGTTTGTTGGGGGTAAAAATCCTGAAAAAGTGTTAGTTGAATAGGCAACAGTTCGCAAGGATTTCTCCCTTGTTATTGGCACATCTGAGCATTTTTCTACATGGCGAAAAAGGAACTGGTCAAATTATCTTGTACAAAATTCTCTCACAGGATGCTCTGTAATTATTGTTAGAAATAGAAAAGTCGTGCAATACAAAGAAAATCGATTGAGAATGCTGAGTGAGGTAGATACAAAGAAATATTCTTCTGAAGTCCCGCAATTTTTGGTTCCAAAAGAAGAAGAATCCCAGGAGAAGTGCCCCAACAATTCGTAAATCCCATCTTCATCCTCATCTAGTCTGATTGAAGTCGATTTTAATATCAAAGAGAAAGAAGGATCCGGAGATGTGTTTGAGCAGACAGAAGAAATTCCAGTCGAAGGAGACATGGAATCCGAAGACCATCTATTTGGGGATGTGCAACTAAACTCTCCATCATCATCTAAGGTTATTGAAGTTTATTTTGATGTGCATGAAGATGAGGAAGGAGTAGGATGTTGGATTTATTTTCAGCAAGATGCAGAGGACCGGTTCCATAGGGATCAAGAACGACAATTTTCATTCACATCAAATGTTATTGAAGTCCATTTTGATGTCAATCAAAAAGAAGATGAAGATGGAGTAGAAGAGGAAGAAGAAGGCCGCAAAATTTGGTCTAAACAAACTGGGGGAAGCTCGCCCAGAGCTATTCTTGAGGGACCAACTTCATCTTTGGATTTGGACAATAGTTCCTCTCCCACCAGAAATTCATTCCCGGAGAAGGAGAAGGCAATTATAACGTCTCCCTCACATTGGGGGAATGGAACTGGTGAAAATGGATTCCGATGGATGAGTTTTCTACAGATGTGGAAGCATAGATCTGTCTGACGATTGTCCACATTTCCTTCTGAAGGTACTTATTGATTTTATGGGAGCAATAAATATATTGTTGGGAATTCCACCTATGTGAGAACAAATATCTTCAATCAGATAAAATATAATTTGTCTATCTGTAGTCAGATTTGGAACTTGGAGAAACATCTGACAGAGTCGGCATCAAATCCCTCTTGGAAATGCTTTACATTGAAGGAAATTTCATTAATCCTATATGGATATGGGTTCACGAGGTACATTGATGCTCTTTAAAGAAAACGAGCAGGGCGAAGTGTTTGATTCAAACACACCAAGGTTTTCTTTGTTTTCTTGGTGCATTATGTCTAGAGGATATTTCAAAGGATTTTGTTTTTAGATGATCTATTGTTATTAAAACTTTTTGCTAAAGGCATCTCAAGACAAATGTTTTGTATCTGAAGCTGCTGGAAAATGAAAAGTCAAACACCTCAAGCTGTCTGCAATGCTCTCATTTCAAGTTTGGAGTTATTCTCGAATTTCCAAACCATGGTTACATATCTAACCATCCTGCCTATGTCCAACACCTCTCTTCTCAAAGAAGAGATTGTCACAACAGATTCCATGTCGATGTGCAAACAACATTTGCAGGGGAGTTTGAAGCAGACATGTTACAGATAAATAAGATTGTGAAAGATAAAAACAAACTTTGGAGAATAGCCAGATGATACATTAAGATGAATGACTCCATGCCCAATACTAAAGGCATAAGGTCTACCAGGTTCTTGAAGACCTCAGAGGGAGGTCTCCATCCCAGTTGGAGCCAGATGTTAGCGATCAAACACACAGGCAATTTTTCGAAGAATGATGCCTAATATTGAAGGGAACTTTTGACTGCCTTCTTGAGATACAAATTCATATATGAAAGTATCGTTGGAAATATTAGGATGTCTAGTTGTCAATCGACTATTTGAGCATGTGAAACGACCTTTCCACGGCTGGGAAAATTGTTTTTTACCAAGGAAATTTATTTCTAGAAAACCTGCACTTTCGGTGGTTAACTAGCCCTGAATTTCGCCTTCATTAACCACCGAAAGTAGAGATTTTGGTATTTAAAGCACCCAGTTTTTCCAATGTTAACCACCGAAAGCCTGTCACTGCCAGAATGACCAAATTTTTGCCCAAATCGAGATTTTTTGAGTTGGAATGGTTTGAAACCTCTTCGAATGGACATTTGTCAAATTATCAAGTCAGATCCAATAGCTATTTTTGATGGATAAGGGAAAGAAGAGGTGTTTCAATCATTTTTGGTACCTTTTTCAAAGGCAGAAAATCAGGGTTTTTGCACACCTCAACAAATTCGAATTTTATCTCTTGGAAGAGTCATCACTCAACCTTGGAAGGCTATTCTGGACTGCACAATGACTCTACAAGATATGAAGACCATGAAATGTGGGATTGACCTCATTTTGGGGATCATTCCCTATCTTTTGAAAACTGAATTTTGACTTTCTATCTTTAGCATATCTGATCCATGCTTTTAGGATCTCCAAATTGCATTGTAAAGCTATAAAGCTAAAGATGGAAGATGAACTAATGGTTCGA
>SNQJ01S0076340.1:36433-53820 GCA_010110895.2 Picea sitchensis
TTGAACCATTAATAAAGTTTTGTGAGTAGTATGGGATTACACTAGTCCATTCTACTCCCTATTACCCTCAGGGAAATGGTTTAGCAGATTTATGTAACAAGAGTCTCATAAATATCATCAAGAAATTGTTAGAAGACAACAAGAAATCCTGGGAATCAAAGCTGAAATTTGCATTATGGGCTGACAAAGTTACAACAAAGAGGTCACTGGGTGTTTCCTATTTTCAGCTTGTGTATGGGGTGGAGGCTATTTTTCCTACTCATCTTGCCTTTCCTGTGGAAAATTTCCTCCAAGAATACTAAGAATAACATGATGATATGGTCAGGAGGATACTGCAGCTGGTAGAAGTACAACAAGATAGAGATAAGCTACTTGATAAAGTTCGGGATCACCAACAAAGAATAAAATGATCCTTCGACAAAAGGGAAAGAAATGAACTTTTACAGCTGGGAGATCTGGTGCTCAAGTGGGGTGCCCCTAAGCAAGAAAAAGGAAAACATGGTAAATTTGAAGCCTTGTGGATTGGTCCCTTCAAGCGTTTTGAAGTATTTTCAAATAACACTTATAAGTTGCAAAGTTTGGAGGATTCTGAAGTTTTGGGAAGCCATGTCAATGTGCACTTTCTGAAGAAATATTTTTTTAAGCCATAATTGGATTTCCACCATTGTGATTACCACTTCCTTTCATTTTCTATTTAAATAAGAGACCCCATGAACCAAAAGTTGAGGAACTATAACTACACATTCTTGGAAGCTCGTAGAGAGAATGCCATCCCCTGTAGATCCAAATGTTATCACACAAAGCAGCATGAATGCAAGCGAGCAAGTATAGTCTACAGTGATCGAAATCACCTTTGCAAGTTCGATGTGGGGCTATATCTAAGTGCAAATGGACGAACTACAAGGTTAGAAGGTGGGTAAATTTTTTGCGGGGGCGCTAAAATAGATAGCATGCCTAGATCTTAGATCCTTTTCAAATTGAAGGCCTCGGATCATTTTTGGGTTGCAACATGCACAGATGATAAAATTTGAGGGGCGAGATGAAATAAAAACCATTGTTTTGAGGGGTGGCAACATGGAAAGCGACGATACGTTTCGGGCGCAAAAGCGGTGTGGGCCTAAACCACTTCCCGCGGCCCTGAAATCACATGCACAATTGATGCCCTATTCAATGTCGACAAGTGGTCACCCGACAGTTGTCCTGTCGTGCCCCAATCCCAAGGAAGGGTCAGCCAATGAACGAAAATTGAATTTTATGGCCACCTGCTTATTCAACACCCAATATAGTTGCGACAAATGGTCTTCTTCCAGTCGTCCGACCACGCTCTAATCCCAAAGAAGATCTAGTTAATAAAGAAAGGATTGCTAGTTGAAACCTCAACTCAGTCCATAAATAGAAGGCTCAGAAGTTATGGCTATGGAGGCAAGACTCTTAACAAAGTACAATAGTGGTCAGTTTTCTGCAGGTCCATATTGAAATTGGTTTGCGTCTGACAGGGGAAGCGCACGTAGTCTGACAAAAGGATGATCAGACGCAAAGCTTTGAAGGAGATGCTAAATCATACTCCTTGCAGTTTTGGACTGATCTGAGTATAAGTAGATTAGTTCGACATTTTTTTGTTGTGGTCGAATGGTTGAGCAAAGCTCTCTGCTGTGTAATTTTTTGATGCCATAAATGTTCTCTAGTTATGTATCAAAATTGAAACTTTCTCATTAATAGAAGTCATCTTCTTTCATCTCTTTGTTCAAACTATGATGAAACACTCTGGCATGGAGGATCCATTCGAGGGTTGTGATTCTATTGTAATGTAGGTTTGATTACAGTATTGTTGTGACCAGTTTTAGTCAGCTTCTTTGTTACCTTATTTCCCCTGATGATGAAAGGCTCGGGCATGGAGGATCCAGTCGAGTTGTTGTATTTGCATGGTAATGTAGGCTTGATTATTATGTTGTTGTGACATATTTCAGTGTCTGAAAATTGAGTTCAAGAGTGCTCTTGAGCATGATTTTTTCTTCACCAAGTTTCTTGAAGGCCAATTCCCATAGAAGTCTTGTTCACCTCTCTCACTAAGTCTTCCTTCTGCTCACACTTAAACTCAAATCATTGATTGAAGTTAATGAGGACCTCATTTCCCTATGAATTGCTTGTCCATTTTATGTGTTAAAATCATTCTTGTATTGAGTTTTGTCCATTTGACCTCCACTCATAAAACCAACATCCACCAAACATTATGATGGGTACTAGGCTTATCCTCTTGCAATCTGAGGGTGACTCTTAATGCTAACAATTCCCATTCATGCCCCCCAAACCATTGTGCCCCCATGGTTTTGGCTCGCTTAAGTGTTTTTAATTAACTAAGTCATGAGTTGTACTAGTTGTTTCTGTCCATTAACTAAACCCTCTAGGATATACATGGCCCTTTCCTCATTATTGTTGTCCTCCACGTCTCCCTCTTGTTATGGCTCTAGTTGGTCCACTCCTTCTTCTAAGTGAAATATGTTTTATGCTCCTCTATACCTTCTTCTTTGATATGTAATGTGTGTTTCGTCCCTCAAAATCATCAAATCACCATGTAATGTTCAAGTTGGTAGGAAAACTAGCTTTGATACCACTGTAAAATCCCCACTAATTATTTTTGGATTTTTAGTCAATTTATAGTGTAGTCATTTCGTCAAGCACCTTGTTGTATAGTTGATCCATATTTTATCAGAAGAATGAAATGAATACATATTATTAACAAGTGCTTAACACAAAATAACAGAGACACAATAAAGCTGGTTTTCTATTCAATAAATAAATAAGCTGGAAACAGTAAAATGCAGCGAAAACAAGCTTGTTGGAATGGTGGTGACTTATCTCTGAGAAGAGATGTGACGGTTGCACTCATTCGCAAGAATATGATTACAATTATGCTCTCAAGTCATTTTTACAATAAACAAGAGTTTCAAAAAAACCCTAAACATCCAAAAACCTAACCCTAGGAGATGAAGCGCCAAAAGTCATGTGGGCCCCGTTTGGGTAAGTCAGTACATCAACTTCTTGAGGTCGTAACTTTTGCATACAATATTTGTTTTAGGTGTATGATATCCCATTGGAAATATCTATCCGAGGACCACAACAGTTGCACAAACAACATACCCCAAAAAACATCGTTTAGGGCCTCAAAACGACTCCGGAAGTTCAGGACCCAAAAAACTGTGAAAAATAGTAAATTATCAAAATTGCTAGAAAGTTGTTTTGAGCTAGCTGGAAACGGTGGGTGGCCACTGATATCCACCTGGATCAATCCTCCCTCCTTAGGAATAAATGGTCTCCATTGCATTGATTTCCCCCATCAGATGAGGAAATTTCTGCTGAATTTGGCCCCGAGTGAGCCACTTGCCTTGGTGCAGGAGTTGCCCTTCTTTGACGACTCGATACAATTGGATCCTTTGTTGTCGAGTTCCCTTGATATATGTGTCCACAATATGATCATTGGATGCCTGTTGTATACAGTCAGGGTTGAGATATGTTGGTTTCATTTGTTCTGCTACATCTGAGGTGTCCAATAATGGTGGGAAATAAGGCCGAAGGAGGTCCACATTGAACACTAGGTGCAGGACAAGGAAAGGAGGAATGTTGAGCTCAAAATAATTATCCCCCATGGCCTTGGTGATAGTGTAAGGCCCATAATGGAGTGGGCAAAGCTTTCTATGGGGTCCTGTAAGGCATTCTTTCTACAAGTGCAACCAAACTTTGTCACCCACCTAAAACTTATGTGGCACCCGATGTTGATCATGGAGTTGTTTGTACTTTTCATTGGACTTTTGTAGGATATCCTGAACCTGTTAGTGGATGCGATGGATCCACTCAATGAACCGGGTGGCTTTGTCAGCTTCATTTGGAGCAATATATGATTCGGTCGAGGTGACCGCAAGGGGAAGTGCAACATCTATGGGACCCAATGGTTGGAATCCCAACCCCACCTGAAAGAGGTTGTGTTCGGTTGAGCTATGCAGGGCTCGGTTGTAGCTATGTTGGACATAAGGATAGCTCTCATCCCATGTGCGGGGGTGTTGGACATAAGGATAGCTCTCATCCCATGTGCGGGGGTGCTTTTAATTATACATGCAAAGGATATGCACAAACATTCGACATAACCCTGCTTGGCCATCTATGGGTGGAAGGCCGCGGATTTGGTGAGCTTTGTGTCTAGCAATGACCAAAGGTCGAATTGCATGCCTGAGAAATTCACCCCATCCCTTGATCCGAGATAATGGTTGTGGACTTCAAATGTACCTAGACTTGCTCAAAAGATCTTGGTAGTGGCCTCTCCTGCATGCTCTTTCTGCAGAAAACCCGGCAATCGCCATCTTGAAAAGAGATCAAAACCACAAAACAAAGTCATTTCCCTACTAGGTGGATGAGAAGGGGGTCTACATGTAGTCCATTGAGATGGATTCTATGGCCTCGTGAAGAGTAGGAAGAGGGGTGTATAGTCCCTATTTCTTAGTGGTCGGGTGGCATGACACTTTGGATTTGAAAAGACAGTGGCAGTGCTGAAATGACATTTCTATTGGTTGAAATGTTTCTGTAGCATCGCCTTTTCGACACCAAAGTAACCTCGCCACCCACCAGTGGGCTTCCTAGGATCATCTTCACTCTCTACCAATTTAATGGAACACGACATGGACCGTATCGACACAACAACCCATCCTAAAGATGGAAATTATCAACAACTCAAGGTTGTACCAACACATTTGTAGGTGGTAATAAGTCAGCACCTGATAGTGTTAGCGACCAGAGGTCTCTTCATGGCTACAAGATTCTGTGCAACTGCAGAGTGTCGTGACTAGTGGTTCATTGAGGCACCAACAACGGATTGGTGCTTCCTCGCTTTATACTTAATGTTGGAGGGAATTGTCGTAGTATGTGGACCACTTTGAATGGTGGTTATTCGCACTTTCTTTGTGTCTCCATGAACTGTAGTGGCTTATGATTATGCGGGAATGATTGTCTCCTTTCTAAGACTCCATGTCTCCATTGGCTACATGCTTTCACAATGGATTACATTTCTTGTCATAAGTAGGGCACTTACGTACAAGATTCCATGCTGTCTCACTATGGTAGGCCACGGGTGGTCATGTTGAGTGATGAACAAAGGCTCACAACATAGTCTAAAGAATCTTTCTCAACCCCAAAGGGATGTTGCGTATGGTAGTGAAAGTGCTTGGTCGGTACGTTTCAGATCATCGAACGCTTGTTGCTGGGACCGCCCCCACACAAATTCTCCCCTACCACCACCCCTATTTATTTGGTCGAGGGCACAAGCAATATGGGAGAATCCAGCATGAACCCTCAAGGTAGAAATTGGCAAGGCCCAAAAGCTCCAAATATCAGTGAGTGTAGTTGGGGCTAGACAGGGCCAATGCAGACTTGGATCTTGGCTGGATGCATGCCATGTTGATCAATGATGTAGCCTAGGTAATGGACCATGTTCATGCCAAGGAACATTTTCCAAGTTGGCGTATAGCTTGTACTATCGCGAGGTGTGTAGAACCTGCTAATATGTTGCAAGTGTTCCGCCCAATTCTTGTTTAAATTAGAAATTGCCATCCATACACCACTAAAAAAGTACCGTGAATGGTCGAGGATACTTCCATCATCCTCAAGAAAGTGGCTAGAGAATTTGTCAGTCCAAAGGGCATGACCAACCATTCAAAAGGCCTTCTCCTTTGACTTGAAGGTGGTCTTCCATACATCCGTATGTTCTATCTGACCGGGTGGGTAGCCAGACTTCATCAATCTTACTAAAGTATTTGGCCCCATAAGTTTGATCAAGGGGGTCGTTGATTCAGGGAATCGGGTACCGACTTCTAATCGGATTTTGCCCAAAGCTTTGTAATCAATGAATAGTCGCCAGGTTCCATATTTTTTTTTACTAGCATGATTGGGCTCCTTGAAGGTGATGAGATGGGACAAATGTGCCCCTGTGGGAGAATTTCTCTTGGATTTGTCACTTGATCCTCCTATCTTCAACAAAGATTGACGATAGACCGTCGCGATCAAGCAGCCGGCCTGTCGGTGGGTCGACGATGGGTGCTTGACCGGCAAAGGTAGAGGTACCCCCTCTGTGAGGTGAGGAGAAGATATCCCAGCATTCTCCACAACCTTATCTTACTTGCTTCATAGTGGGAGAGGTCGGCCACAAAGACCCTAGATGTGGCTGTGATCTTCTCTTATTCGAGTGAATCATGAAGAATACAACCTCCTCATTCGAGAGATGACCTTCCTACATTTCAGCAGAGATCAAGGAAATAACACTAGGTGGACTCATTTCGCATCCCGTATAATTTCATTCAAAGTACACAACACCACGTATTGCCTAGACCTATATACAACATGAATTTTCCATAAATAAGGTTGGGTCAAAGAACATCACAACTTCAAGGGGAGCAACATCACAATACCATCTTTGAAGGCTTGATGTCGCATTTGCCAGCTTGGTAATCGCTATCGCATTAATTTTAGATCTTCCTGGGCGGAGCCATCCAATGGGTGTAGGGTTGTAGGTGTGGCGTTGTTAAGTGTGGCTAGTCGCTTGACGGCACTTCTACCGAGATGAGGTCTTTGGCTACCGCTTATTAATCTATTGTAGCGGGATGCCTTTTACCCACATCCGCAGGAATGGAAGAGGGGATCTCCCTTCTTCAAGCCTATCCGGGTTCATCACTCGTGGCCGAGCTTGGTGGTAGCAACTGCGGGTAATTCAGGGTTCCATACATCACGATCCATATTCCGCCTCGTTCTCGGGATCGTGGAGTCGACTCCACATCCGATTCGTAGGCTTTCTACCGCCACCAATGACCGCTTGGAGTAGAAGTCAATCAAAGGTTATGCCAAGGCTCTATGGAAGTCACACCACTTACCGCGCCTTCGTCTTCTTGTCCTTCTTTTCCCCAAGGGCTTGGACCGGTTGTCTTGATACTCATCCATATTTGATCTATCCTTTGTTCTGCAGTTTTGGGGCTCTTCTGGTTTTTTAGAGGGGTTCCTAGGCCCAAATAGTTGTGTCTTTGTTTGAGCTTCCACTGATTTTGACGACATTCCCAGGGCCTACCAAGGATGAGATGTCCAAAAATTCCATTTTAGTCCAGATGTATCTATGCGTGACTTCATCAGATACTCTATGCACTACATGTCACCTCAATATTTGATACCCATCTTGGTTCCCAAGGTATGGAAACATTTGTGAAATCCTATAATCGCTGGCCCTCTTTCTTGCTGCAAGGTGGTCCATTTGGTATATAGGTCATCATAACTTCCGGTCAGGTAGTATTGTTCCTTAATAGAACTCAAGGATTCCTGCATGGACTGAAAATAATGAGGGTTCCTCTATTTTCTTTGTTCGCAGAATGTTTCCCACCAATCTTAACATGGGGAATGTGACTTTGAGGATGCAAAAGTAATCTTTTCTATTCTTAAAGTTATGGACAAAAAATAACCTTCTAGTATATTCAACCACTTGTCCACAGCATTCCGCATCTACCTAACTCCTTCAAATATAGGAATATCGGGTTTATTTTGTACCTTGAAGGGGCAGCACCTCCGCTCGAAGAAAATGTGTCACCACAGGCCACCAAGGATTTGTGCTAAACTATCCATCATATCGTTCCTCTATTTTGTGAGGGATTTCTCAATCAACAGCTTGAAAGGATCTTCCCGTCCTCACATCTCTATTTTCTCCGCCATGAGAGGTCGCTTGGATGTGCGAGTTTTTGTCCTTAAGAAACAAGCTCGAGACCCAAGTCTTTGTAATTCACCTCGTTGGGGACATGCATTAAGATGACAAGGAGTAGACCATTATGATACCAATCGATCTGGATTTTATGAGAAAATGAAATGAATACGATTATTAATAGGTTCTTAACACAAAATAACAGATACAATAAAACTGGTTTCTATGTTAAACAGACCGCTGGAGAAATAAAATAAACAAAATGCAGAAACAAACACGTAAGACACAATACAAGAGAGACACAAATTTCACGCGGTTCACCCAAGTGTGGGTTACATCCACCAGAAATTCCTTTATTATTATCCAAAGAATGAAGGGATAGCCAACCTATGTTTAAAACCCGTTGTAACTTCCTTTTTTCTCACGCCTCTCCTCAATAATATTCAATTATCAACGCGATAGTCAATACATTTCCCTCATAAAAGAGGGTTGCCTTCTAGGGAAAAACCCTAACATAATCTTATCGTTAGGTCTGCGAACTTATAATGAACGCTCCAGATTCACAATGAAATTACAACATACATATACCTTTATAAGTAATGATTTGGGGTTTCTACCCCAAACCCCCTCAATCTCGCTAGAGGGTACCTCCTCGTGACTTCAACGTGGAAGAGTGTACATACTTCTGGGGTGTAAATAATTCATGGGGTATAAACACGACTGAAAGCAAGGACCTCTGAATCAAGAAGATAATCAGGCTCCACAACCAACATTCTATTCAATAAAGAAATAAGATGGAAACTGTAAAATGCAGCGGAAACAAGTTTGTTGGAATGGTGGTGGCTTATCTCTAAGAAGATATGTGACGGTTGCACTCATTTGCAAGAAGATGATTACAATGAGGATCTCAAGGCCTTTTTACAATAAACAAGAGTTTCAAAAAAACCCTAAACATCCATAAACCTAACCCTAGGAGATGAAGCGCCAAAAGTCATGTGGGGCCCGTTTGGGTAAGTCAGTACATCAACTTCCCAGGGTCGTAACATTTTCATACGATCTTCGTTTTAGTCGTATGATAGTCCATTGGAAATATCTATCCAAGGAATACAACAGTTGCACAAACAACCTACCCTAAAAAACACCATTTAGGGCCTCAAAACAACTCCGGAAGTTCAGGACCCGAAAAAAAGTTAAAAATAGTAAATTATCAAAATTGCTAGAAAGTTGTTTTGAGCTAGCTAGAAAAGGTGGGTGGCCACCGATATCCACCTAGATCAATAGTGTTATTGGATGTTTTCTTGTGTAGAAGTTCAAGAAAAGTTTGCAACCCTCCAGGGATGATTTTAAGGATTGAAATTTATTTTAAAATGTAGAAACCTTGGTGAATCTTACTAATCCTTCATATGCCAACTATAAATGATTGGCGATATTTTTGTAAAAATATTCAAATTTCTAAGGATTTTATATAGTTTCTATAAAATTTTGGCGATATTTAAGGTAAAATAATTTTATCCTATAGAATTTGGGCGAATCATTTTTAAAATAGCGAATCTCGTTTTTGGAAAAGCCATGGAAAATTAGCCCATGAGCAAAATTTAGCCCCTAAAATCATCCCTGCAACCCTCTTTTGAAAATACACTTGACACCTAATATATATATCTATGACAACAACTAAAATATCAAATACATATTCCAACATGGGATTTACAATGAAATACCGGTACTACAACTTAAAACCTTTATTGCATTAACTTATGTAACAACTAATATAACTTATTTAACAACTGATATACATTGAAAGACTCAACAAACAGTGAAATAAAAAAATATTATGAACTTGATATATTGTTTGTGGGGTGTCTCTGCAATTTTTTAGATGAATGTGTTTGAAGTTGACTATCAAATATGTCCACAGCTTAGCAGTTAATACCCACAAGATGACAAGATTGTGTTGCAATACAAATCGACTCTTTCTTCTATCAAATGGGTCTCTTCACCATAAGTTTTATGAAACGGTAAAAAAAAACAATTATGGAAAGAAAATCACCCCCAAACAAAAGTATTTTTGGTCCTTAGTTGAATTAATATGCCCCAAAAAAAAAAAAAATTGTCCCACCTCAAAGGAGAGCACCCAATCTCAAGGAAATACACCCAACAAGGAGGTATCTTTATTTCTTCAGCAAACTCAACTTCCAACTGAAGAATTCAACCCCAAATCAAGGTAATTCTTCCCCCAAATAGACAGCTCAGCCAAAAAATAGAGAAAACCCATCCCAATGAGAAATACGACCCACCAATAGGGGAAAATTGACCATTACACCAATGAGATTTGAATGATCTTCTCCCAATGACTATCTAGGGTGGATGGTCTCACCACAAAAACCAATTTGTATCTATAGGGTTTTTCGTCCCAAGAGCCCAAGCTACAAGAGCTATCTCAATTTTGTTTTTTAGAAAAATACAATGCATAATGAGAGAGGGCACCCTCGTTCTCCTTGTATTTCCTCGTTGACCCTTTTCATACCTATTAGCACTATGTAATTTTCCCAAGGTTGTGATGGCAGTCAAAGAGGTAACATCAAAACCACTTAGAGTCAGGGATCTAGCCCTCCGAGACTCAGAGAGGGATCTCTCTGTTTGATATAGATTTGTTGGAATATGATATTAGGCTAGCTATGAAGAATAGGATAAGTTTCTGAGTTGGGTAGGTGCAGAGAAGAGGAACCATGGGAAATGGAGTCGCAATCTGAGATTTAATCAAAAACAAATCCTACAGACATCCTTACAGGGAAAGGTAGGAAAATCATTGGATTCTTCGTAAGCTTGGGGTATGGTAGAGGGGGAAAAATGTTGAGAGGTCAAATTAAAGACAGAGCAACAAAGAATTCTGCGTTAAACTTTTAGTGGAAAACATTGACATTGCTTTAAACTGGGAACAAGGTGTTTTTACACAAATCCTGATCTTAAATATCTTTGAAACAATGGAGAAGACAAACATATATGATAACAAAGGAAAACAAAATTACAATGAGAAAAAACTTCACCAATGAATTTGACACAAGAATCATGTAACTACGGCAACTGTATTATTGAATTGATGAAAAATACAGGAGACTTTGTGAGCTATTTACAAAAATTAAATCATGGTCTCTTCTCCTCTTCACATTTGATTCCATACAATATATAAACCAGACTCTGCTCAGGTTCCCGAGGTCAAATTCAACCACCTCGGCCAAAAATAGCAAGAAATCCCCAAAAATCTGGAACTGTCCACCATGAACGATGGGCCTAATTTCTGCAAACAAGGGGTCTGAATAGACATATGTTTCTCTTCAACGCTGAAACCTGGGGAAAAACTAAAGAAGGTTATTGTATATGGGAATTTTCTCTACAAAAACCTCCTTCTGTTTCTCCAAATTCGCCTCCCGCTCGCCGTAACAACTCCCGCAAAATCAGGACTATAACGGAAAAATGAGAAACTAAAAAAATGGGCCTCGAAGATGGCTTTGATTCTCCCTGCTCATGGAACTTGTGCCAAAACCTCTCTCGGATTTTTTTTCTTCAGCCCGTGCTGAGAAAAAACCTCTCTCGGATTTCGAAAATCCGTCTTCATTTGCCCAGAAACGCCTCCGGAAAAATATTGGTCAAGACTGGCAATTTTGAGTTTTGGGGGGAGGGCGGTTTTGAGTTTTTGGGGAGTGGTATTCTGGACCCCCCTGAGGTGGTAAAAGTTTTTATGGGGGGTATCCGTTGTCCTATGGGGATGACACCTGTCTAAGGGTGGTTTAATAAAAACAACCATTCCGGACCCCCCTCTCGTTAAACTTCAGATGGAGAGGGGGGGTACGGAAAATTTCATACCAGTTGATTTGATTTTATGTGGGACGTGATGTGATGAATGTACGGGGGGTAGAATTAGGGTAGTGTATTATTTTTTTAATTTTTGTTTCTAATTATATGTTTTATTTTTTATTTAGTTTTTGTTTATTGTTTTATGTTTGTTTTTTGTTTTTTTATGTTTATTATATGTTTTGTTTTGTTTTGTTTTATATTTTATATGTTTTATATTTTTTTTATTATTATGTGTGGTTTTTTTGTGTTTTTTATATTATTTATTAATTTGTTTTATTTAATCTTAAAAAACTAACCTAGTTACTAAATTAAATTAATTAATAATTAATTAATTAATAGTTAGTCTAACCATTATTTTATTTTAAATTATCTTGTCAAAACAAGTTTGTTAGGCTAACAAGTATTAGAGAATGTCACTAACCCTTTAACATTATTTGTTCATTATCCTTAGTTCATTTATTCATGGATGGAAGGCGGGTGAGGCGTACTCAATGGGTTGAAAAGACAAGGGAGTGAGGGCGCAGCAGAGGATGAAGGATGCAGCAGGCTGATGGAGGATCGGGCAAAATGGATGGAGGGGAAAAAAAAGGGGGGTCAACCGAGCCAAAAGTCTTCATCACAGGGGAAATGCCAAATCCACAGTCAAATATTCGAGTTGCCTATAATTATAGGACCCCAACATAGGATCCACCTAGTGATGGAAGCTCTTTCAAGAGGTGTCAAGAACCATTGAACTCTGAACATGCAGACTAGTGCTTTATTCTTTGGGCCAGTGAGTCACTGCATCTACAATCTTAGAACTAGCTCAGATTTGACTGGACAGTGAACTAGATACTATCAAATGCAAACTCTGTTGGAAATCATACAACACTGAAAATATGCTCAAATGACTGAGCTTATTAAAAACTGCTACCTAGCCTACACTACTAACAATTTCATCATTCTAAATGATACAATAATGCCAGTGCAGCCAGTCAAGCAACTGCTCTACTAGCTCTACTCTTTAAATGTTTTTACTAAATATCAGAAATAGAACTTGCATAGGCATCATGAAATGATTTCCATCCTCATTTTCATTACAAAGAGCTTGATAAACATGACATATAACAAAAAATATGGGAATGCATTGTTGCTCTATGATGAACAATTTCTCCATATAAATATTCACAGGATCAAGATAGACTTGACCTATTACTGGATATTCAAATTTAACCAACTCAACTTCATGATTTGATGTTGTAGTTGTTTTATTTGCATCCTCATGCACTTCCTGACATGGCTGCAATGTTTCTGATGGGTTTTGTAATGTGACTTCTGCTGAAAAAGAAAATGAAGTTGCCTGCCTGATCATGTCAATATCATAACATCTTTTTATCCCATAGCTAGATAATGGAAAATGACTTTGACAACACCAGTCATCCAATACATCAGATATTGGATCCTGTAGAAATTGAATTGACTGCTGCATTGGTTCCACTGAAACTTCTTGATTTTCTGTGTATTTATCCTTTAGCATATACTCAATATTCTTTTTCAAAAACTTAAATGAATTAAAGTATAATGGTACAGATTTATTTTGGATTAACTCATAATTTGCCTCAGGCTTTAATCTATCATCTGAAATTTGAAAATAAAAGTAGGTAAAGGGATGCAACTCTGGATTTAGAACAACCTCCACATCAGCAATGACATCTTCACCTAGTTGATCAGAAAATTCTCCCTCTCTACTATTGACAACTTGCTTACAATTTCCTCTCAAAAATTGAAAAGAAGAGAAACATAAGGGCAAAGATTTTTCCCTTATTCTGAAATTTTCTGCCTTTTCCTCATCACTATCATGACTGTTGTGAAAGGGTTGATTGTCATATCTGAACTGTAAATGATATTTTTCCTACCAACGACATGTTATTGATTTCTTTGAACAATCGACATCTATTTCAAAATCATGATCATCATCATACTGATCACAATTGGGTAGATTATCCCAGTAAGAAAAGTCATCAAACATGCACATCATATCAACTGATGGATTTTCAACAAGATCAGTTGGAACTTCATCTTTGACTATGTTATGAATTGAAAACATGAAAGAATCATTATCCAAACCATGGTACTCTGCAATAGATAGACTGCTTTTCTGTAATTCAAAGTAGAAATTCAGTCTGTTCAAGGCAAGGTGTGATTAATGTACTTTTACTACAACTCTAGATTGATTTTGAGATTGAGCATATACAGTGTGTGATTTCCTTTGAAATAAATAGACTTCCCTAGGTTGAAAATTTATGTAACACTTGATTGTTTAGTTAATAAGCAATTACAGTGACCAACAGTTTGGCGTTGTTGCCAGGGAAGGAAATTATATATTTCAAAAGAAATTATGTTCTTTTAGATATACAGATTGCATGAGAGGACATGGAGACCCCAAAGAAACTGACCCTACAGGTGGTAGGGGCAGAGGAAGGGGAGGAAGAAAGAATTTTATTGACGAGATTATATCAAAATATGAATCTGTTGCTCCTTAGCGACCAAGCTCTCGAAAACCAAAATCTCAACCTTCCTTTCAAGCAAAATTTGAAATGGGGAAAGAGATTTGGAGTCCTGAGACAGTTGAGAAACCAACAAAAAACATTGAGGATCGAGAAAGTGCAGCAGGGGAACAAACAGAAGAAACCATGGATGAGTATAATGAAGAATTGCATCATGAAGAACAGACAGGTCCTGAAGGAGAGGTAAATGATGAAAAATCTTTTTCCACCTTAGGATTTCCTATTGGTGATCTTCCTAGAGGAGTAGCTCCCATGAAGAATATTCTACTCTCAGCTTTACCTAACTTTCATGGTTTGTCTTCAGAAGATCCTGATGAATTCCTTTTCGAGTTTGACATATTATGCAGAAGTTATGATTACATTTCAAATGCTAAAAAATTGAAGCTATTTCCAGCAATATTGAAAGGAAATGCATTAAGATGGTTCATGAGTCTTGGAGGTCATGTAATCACAACATGGGATCCGATGAAATAGAAATTCCTTCATAAATACCAAGACTATTGTCGAACAAGAGAAAAAAGAGAGGAACTATTCAAGATGATACAGAAAGAGGATGAAAATTTGGAGGACTTTGTGGAAAGGCTACAGTATAATCTACAAAGATCTAGTCACCCCGATGTAAGTAAAGATATTCTTAAAACAATATTACTAAAAGGAGTAAGGGATGACTATCTAGATATGCTGAGTATGCTTGGAAAAGGGGACATATCTAAAGAATCATATGATGAAATTGTTAACCTGTGTAAAAGATGTTCAAGAGTAGCTGCAAGGAATAGATCCAACAGTAGGGATACCACATTTTCAAGAGTTCAAAAATCAGTCAGTGGAGGAGGAACAAGAGTCGAAATAGGTAATTTACTTGAGGGTTTTAAAACTGAAATGTTAAGCTCTTTTGCTTCACAAATTGATACCTTTTATATTCAAAAGAAACAAGCCGAAGTAGAAGTAGCTCTTTCCATCTTTTGTTCCAAATGCAGAGATAAGCACCCCACGAAGGGAATGCCCATTGGACAAAAATCCAATCTACACCATTTGTGATAAGGATCATGAAACTCAACAATGCTCTTCTTTACCAAGAATCAAGGCAGCATTACAACCAACTGATGAAGAAGCTAAAGTTGTCTATCTATTGACACAGAGAAGGCAATGGCAGCCGCGGGGACAAGGTATGAATCCTAATATTCCATTTACATCTTCTAATAGTTGGAATAACTATCCGTCTTTTAATCAAGAAAATTACCCTCCCTATAATCAAATGCAATACCCACCCCTCAATCAAATGACTTACCCACCCATGCAACAAACTAACCCTCCCTTTGTAGATCTAGCAATGTGGACTCCTTGGCCTCCACAACAACAACCTTACCTTAACCAATGGAATCCAAATTGGATAGGTCAACAACCCCCGTTCCCAAATCAATTACCTCAATCACAATTTTTGCAACCACTCTCCTTACCATCAGGTACTCCACCAAACAATCAAATGATGAGGCCCCAACTACTTGTACAACCTAACCCTAACCCCAATAATAAGGTTGTGTAGTGCATTGATATTCAAAACCAGCCTATACTTTCTCGTTTCCCTATGCAATGCAATGATATTCATTTACGAGCTAGGAAAATAGTAGAACCTATCATTGATGATGTTACCTCTTATGATTCCAATAAAGAAGAAATAAAAAAGCATGATGTACCTGAAGAGGTACAATCATCCTCCAACACTGCTGCTGAAACAACAAAACCACCATTCCCTGAGCATTTAGCTTTGACTAAAACGCATGAGCCAACTGCTTTCAATATTCTAGGGGAATTACAAAATCTTTATGTCAAAATTCCACTATTACAAGCACTAAGAGACGTACCAATTTATGCCAGAAATATGCGAGACATTTGTGTTAAGAAACCTGGTAGGAAAACTAAAGATCCCCTCACAGTTCATGTCATGGGTGATTTGTTTGCACTAATGTCGGGTAAAGCTCCCCCAGTTAAATATGGTGATCCCGGCCATCCTACCGTCTCAGTGAAAATTGGAAAAACAATAATTCCTTGAGTCCTGGTAGACTTAGGCACTGCTATCAATATTATGACTCTTGAAACCTCACAATTGTTACAACTGAAGAATGAAATCAGAGATACCCCAACCATTCTAGAATTAGCTTACCATTCTACAATCAAACTGGAAGGAGTCATTGAAGACCTAATCATCTCAGTTGAATCCTGGAATTATCCAACTGAATTTGTGGTATTACAACCTAAAACAAAGTTGAGGGGCCACCCTCTAATTTTGGGCAAGCCTTGGCTAGCTACAACAGATGCTTTTATCAGTTGTAGATCTGGTTCAATGACAATTTCCAACAAATATGAGACTAAACATCTTACCCTCTACCCTCATGCTACACCCTTGATTAATAATGACAATTCTTTATGGGTGGACTTTGATGATCAATGTTAAGGTCCTAACCCACACATAGATAGATCAATGTATTCAGATGTAATAAAGGTCAATATTAATAAGGCCTTTCAATAAAATAGAATAAGGCAGATGTAAGAATACCTAATAGAATCTTCTGCTTCTAGAAGGATCTTCCTCTAGATGCTTCTCTTAATAAAAATATTTAGTATAAATAAGGGTCGAGGGTATGAGAACCCTAGCTTGGAGATTATTGTAACAGAGTGCTACTCGATTGGAGGTTTCCCCCTCGAAGAGGCCTGTGAACATTTCTTTCTGAATCAAAGTGTTAATTCTATTGCTATTGTTATATCATTTCTGGGTATTGTGAAGATTATGTTGGATATTTTACTGTTATTCTACCATTTCTAGCATTTTATTTCTGTTCTGCATATTTTATATATCTGGTATATTGCAAGTGGTATCAGAGCACTTTCCTTAGCAGAAATTGTGGGTATTTTTTTTCCAGAGTAGAGATGTATTCCAGCGTCTTTAAGCCACATAGATCTGTCGTTACGTGCATAGACCCGTAGTTGAGGGATTCATACACACAGGAAATACAAGTGTTTCTTAAGCCCACATATGTTGGCCACCCTTGTAACCCCTATTGGTACCCCTTCGAGTGGTAGTGCATCAGACAACACCTGTGTACGGATCAGCCTAGATTTCCTGAAGCCCTCTTTAGATAAAGCTATTGGTCGTTGGACTGTTATAATGTCACCGAGAACATCTCTCGGGAATATACTCTCTAGTACCTGGGTAGTCGAGTAGTACGACTAAGGGTACGGTCTATCCTCCTTAGTTAGTGCCCTGAGATATTGGG
>SNQJ01S0076341.1:14333-39088 GCA_010110895.2 Picea sitchensis
ACTGAAGAAACCTGCAAGATTGAAAATTCACTATGAGTGGATTGATCCTTGGCAATGGTCATCTACAACCAAGTGATTATATAAGTCTTACTGTAGAATTCAATCTCGATTAAAGACCAATATTGTATCACATAATATTTTTGTACCTCACATAAGTGGTCCCCTTATGGTGTAGCTTTCGAGCATGGCCCTCACGGGATGAGATAACATGTGGTTTTTTCTGCATGCCCACTTTTTTTTGTACTCAAATGAAACAAGTATGGTACTCTCTTGAGCCTAGAAAGGGGGAGTACAATGATGTAACTCTCATACACCTTAAGGGTGGGAGTTCAAAATTCCAGTGAAGATGTTTCATGAAACCACTTGTAGTCTCTCCTTTCAGCTAACAAAGGGGGGAATTGATGATGGAATTGAATTGGTTGTCAGACTGAAAGTTTCGACAACAACAAACATCAAGTATGTCAGATGGGCATGAAATTTTCCAAATGGGCAACTGCGGTTTGTAGATGACAGACTTTGGCAGAATTATGGTTCAATAAGTTTAAGTTGAATCATATAGATTTTGAGAGCAATGATGTGAACATTTGGTTCACATAGATGGTCATTCGACCTAGCAGAGGATAAGAGGATCTTTCTGCATTGCAGCTTGGCATTTGATTGAGTTGTCCGACATTTTTCAGGGATGTGTCAGACTAGAAGCTGATTCACTTCTCTTGGTTCGCTCTCATCAGATTGGATTTTACAATAAGTAAACAATTTTCATGCATCTTGGCTCACATGATTACATTGTGAGATTTTCTAGAGATAGCAGGCTTTGACATGATTATGGTTCAATGACTTGCAATTGAATCATACACATGATACATTGGGATGTTGTTGGACACCTAAAAGTGTCAAGATTGGTTAGTGGTCATCCCAAACCACAAATTCAAAGAGCACTTTCAGTGATACACTGATAGTAGAGTGGTGATACTACATGTTCACCAATTAGCATAGGACATCAGATTATTCTAGCTAAAATACTTGGAAAAATGATCAAATTGTCAAGCAATCAGAGAATGTTCATATATTGCAGCTGTTCACTTCCATATCTCAGCTCTCTTCTAGTTCATTTCAAATGAACATGTTCATCATCCAGATTGGCGGTTTTTCAGGCAGTTCTTCATTGAGTCTCAACTCAGGAGTTTCAGTATGAAGACTTGGAATTGATACCAGTTTATGCTCTATTGCTGGTATTATTGATCAGACTTGTGATTGAGGGGGGGATTGTTAGCCTATGGATTACCTTTACCAATCACTAAAGTCTAAATTGTCACCTATATTTGTATTATTCATTTAGAATATTAGTAATATATCCTCAAGTGATGACTAATGAGTTAGTTAAGATTGCCTAGCCTAGTCATCATGCATGATTTTACGATCTAGAGAAAATATCTCTATGAGGTGGCATCACCCATTGTACTATAAATATGTAACATTGGAGTGAAGAATTAGGTGTTGGCTAGTGAGCCTTTTCAGCCATGTTGTTGTTCTTGTTTATGTTTTATCATTGATGCTCCGCGATTTTTGGTTGTGAAATACGAAAATAGTCTAACTCTTCCCTCGAGCAAGATTTTACAGGTATGGTTCCTTTATTTTCCATCCATGATGGTTCCTCTGTGTTATGAATAAATTTTGGCTCATAATTGCTTGAGGTCTGTGTTTTTCTTAAGTTTTTGACTATGCATCAATGCTGTGCTTATGGTTTCTTCTGTGAAAACTCTAGACTATTGGTTTTTTGAAGAAGAGGAATGGATATTCTTTGTTGTGTGTAATCTGTGTATGTGTATATTGGTTAAATTACAGAAAAGCATGTTCGATCAACTTGGGTTTTTTTTTTGTGGAAACTTATGATTTTGGTTTAGCAAGCTCTAAGATTTGGTGCATGGGTTTTACAACCAGTCTTGGTGTTAAGTTTTTCCACTCATTTTCGTCTATGTGGTTGATATGTTTCGTTCCTTCAGCTTGCAATGCAAGCTGTTAAGACTTGGAGTGTTCTTTTCATGTTTTGGCTGAGCCCCAAACTATCATTTGTCATGGTGTTTCCCTCATTATCGTTGTGCTGGAAATATTTGCATATTCGGGTTTGGTATCACCTAAAACTTTAAATGGAAGCTTGTGTATATGTTTGGTTTTCCACGGGTTGTGCTCGGGCATTCTCCTCACAATGTTTTTAAGAATTCGCTTCCTCTCGTCTCCATTGGAGGTGGATGACTGTTATGTTTTGGTAACCCTCACTGCGAAGAATTTTGGTTAAAGGTTATGTGTTTGTGGTGATTTTAAAAGGGGGAACTAATTTTCTGTGAATTCAAAGAATATCCCTTGATTGAGCCATCTGTTGTTGCTTCTCTGTTGTAAATTTTTAAAGGACATGAGTTATCTGCATTTCGGAAGAATTATTCAATCGATCAAGGTATTTGTTCTTACTTCCATTTGTTGTGTTAAACCCTAAACATGATCTTGGTATCGTTTCAATCCTGTCAAGAGTAAAAGAGAAACCTGTGTGTGCTTGGTCTATTGGGAACAATTTGGTTCTATTTCTCCTCAATCATGATTTGGCTCTGTCTCTTGTTGGGAATTTCTTTTAAAATAAGTCTATACATGTTTAATTTACGAGAAACTTAGGCTCAGATTTGTATGTTATTGGTTGAATGTTATTTCGAATCAATACTTATGTTGATTAAACACCTGTGTGTGATTGGATCCAGGACCGATTATGAGTTTAATGCCCAGTTGATTAAGATAAACAATTGTAAATAATGGTTAATACTGTGCATATTCTTACTTGATTTTAAAGAACACAAATTGGTTATAAATGGTTGAAGATCAGTGTGCGTCTTCTACTGGTTTTAAAAGGAAAAGAGGTTTATCATAGGAATATGAAAGACTATGGCTCAAAGGGTTATAATGTTATTATACAAATGACAACGTTGTTATTATGACTATTGTATAAGTTTTATGGATGCAAAGGCTACTATGATTGAGTATTCTGGGCATATGAGTTGTTTTGTTTGAAGTCAACAAACATTCTGTAAAGAAGTGATAGTTAAATGGTATTGGTTTAAAAGTGAATGCTTATTGGATTGTGGGGCCCCATCTACTTAGTTATTATTAAATAAATACCCTTAATTATTATTATTATTATTTCTCCTAAACTAAAATTAGTTAAGTTCAACTAACTTAACTAAAGAAAGTAGTTAAACTACTTCAACTTATTTGGAATGCATAAAAGCCAATTGAGAAGGAAGAACAAGTGGGGAATAGAAGGAGAAAGCTATACTAAGGTTTTCTCTTTTGTTTTCATGAGATAGTTTAGTTTTCATTCATTCTTGACTTATTCAAAGCCTAATTATTTTTTTTGATAGCAGGGTCCTATTGTAGAAAACAAGGTTCAAAGCTGAACCATATCATTTAGATGCTTGTTTTAGAGGTATTGATATATCTTTGATACTCTGTGTATACTTGTATGTTCATGGATTAAGTTTCATAGCTGATAAAGGATATTGTGCAGAGTCAAATTATCACCATTCTGTGGCAAGATGATCTAGATTATAAAGTTTAGTTTTTACTTCTTGTCAGAGTTCGTTTGTATGGTTTTCATCGGGGATATCTAAATTAGACTTTGGTCCATGCCCTCACAGGGATTTTGTAAAGTGAAAGATACTTTGATTTCTTGGAATGAAATAAAGTAGATTGCTATTCTGTCTCATTTGTGTGTATTTGTGACTTGGTTACTTTTTCTTTTTGATCTCCACATTTACTTTTGTGAAGAGCAGTTGTAAGGGGCAACTAAGAAATTGAATCGTATAGACCTAGTTAGTGCTAATGCTTTCAAGATAAACCTACCACCCTATATGAGAGTATATTCCATAATTAATGTAGAGAACTTGAGAGTATTATAATCATCCTTGTTTGATAGATTAGATGAAGAAAAGTTTATTCATATAATAGAACATTTTTCACCAAATGAACTTGAAAAGTTGGAGGACATCGTTTTACAGAAGAAGGGTTGGGCACTCAAAGAGGACAATGAGAAATTTGGAAAATTGGCTTCAAGTGGTATGAAATAAACCAAGTTGTAGTTAGGTTTCCTCATCTTTCCTTAGATTATTTTTGGGACCAAAATCCTTCCATTGGGGAGGTATGATCCAAATGGATCCATGAAATCTTCAAATGGATAAGGGGTTATTTCTCTATTTATTTCTCGTACTTAAGAACCCTTTTTTACCATGCTTGAGTGCCCTTATTTCATGCTTTGGATGATTTTATGTTGTACACATTTTTGAATGGTAGTGATGATGTGGTATAATTGTGGATGCACTACAAGGATAACACCTTGTAGTGGAGGTTTTTATGGAACAGCCCCGAAATTTTTGTCCCTTCTCTGTTTATAGCGAATGTTGTTAGTGAAGGGGCGTCTGGAGGTTTTTTCCTAGGTTTTCTCATCGATACTCCTATAAGAACAATGCACACATTAAAATAATGCCTCAGTGTTGAGCTAGTAAGAGAAACCATTAGTCACTATAAACAAAATAAAATACGTAGTAGTGCTCTTGTAAGAACAAAGCGCACCAATGCATGTACACTTGATGCCCCGGTGCAGAGAATTGTCTGGTGCACCAAGATAGGTTAAAAGAAAAAAAAACTTACCATACCAATTTTTATTTTTACACTTCATTCTATGCTTCCAACCTCTTAGACAAGCATCGATGATCACTTTCCTTCCATGGCTGCCCTGTTTTCAGTGCTCTACAATCAGTTTGATAGCCCCACTAGTAGATTCCACACATTTCCAAATTTTGGAAAATACTATAAATTTTCATTTCTTCTCTATGGGGTAACCATGCCTCCTTGGGAGATAAGAGACCAGGTAAATTTCTTATTACCTTGTTATTTTCATTTTCTTTGCATTAAAATTTGAAATTGGCTTGAAATTTAGTCTTTTTTAGTTTTATATTCAATGCAGTGTGTTTAAACGCTTCAAATCTCCTTGGAACCTGATGCATCCTATGAATTTATATGAAGCACTGCCAATGGTGCATATACGATCAATAAATGCATTGGTGTTTTTCGTAGAATGACATTGTGAAAATGTGGAAAATTAAACTTAGCGGTGCATTTTTATGGACACCCATTACTGGTGCGTTATAAAACATAATGCACTGTTCAACAAAATGTCAGTGCTCCAAAACAAATGGAACACTAGTGAGTTCTATTAACCAATCACACCGTCTAGTTTTCAACATGGAAAATTTATTCTGGCGGTGCGTCAAAGTCTAATACATCCACCGTTGTTGTGTATAGTAGGGAACCCAACAAAATATATAACAATTCAGCATAGCGATGCATCTTATGGGACGCTTCGTTACCTGTGGGTTCTAAAAACTGCAATGTTAAAAAAAAATCTTTCTCCAAGAAAAATATACTGTGGTGCATTCCATTTAACCAACCACACTGCCAATTTTTCATCATAAAATATTTAACCTAGCGATGTGAGAAGTTCCACACAATGCATCAATGCATATATGATCAATAAATGCACCAATGTCATTCATGGAACGACACTGCAAAAATATTGAAAAACAAACATAGCAGTGTGTCTTTCGGGATGCCTTGTTACTAGTATGTTATAAAACACAATGCATTGTTAAACAAACTGTTGGTGCTCCAAGACAAATGGAGCACCAATGCATTCCATTAGCCAATTGCACATCCTAGTTATTGATATGGAAAATTTATCCTAGTGGTGCATCAAATTCCACAAAATGCTTGGTGTTGTGTACAACAAGGCATTGGGAACAATATTTAACATTTTATCATAGTGGTGCATCTTATGGGACACCTCGTTACCAGTGCGTACTAAAAAAAGGTAACGCTGAAAAAATTCTCATGCTCCAAGAAAAATGGAACCCTAGTGTATTCCATTTAATTAACCGCATTGCCAAGTTTTTATCATAAAAAATTTAACCTGGCGACGCGAGAAGGTCCACACAACACAATGGTGTTGTTCACATCATGGCACTGGGTCAAATATTTAAGAATTTATCATAGCGATGCATCTTATAGAAATCCCTGTTACCAGTGCATTCTATAAGACAACGCATTGCTAAAAGACACATATGCTCCAAAGAAGGGGGAACATTGATGTTTTCCTTATAAAAAACCACTTGGTTTACCACCTAAAAATATAACAAAGCAATGCGTTCCATAGAACCAACCACATTGCACCGCTCATAAAATAGGTAAAATGGCATATCAATGCGTCTTGTGGGATGCCCCTTTACAAGTACATTAGAGAACATATCACACTGCTAAAATACATAGTAGTGCTCAAATAATCATGGAGCATCAGTGCATTAGGATTAACACACTGCTTAGCGGTGCTTTCTATATAATATAGTGCATTGAGAATGGTGCGTATTATCTATTATAGTAGCACCAGTTACTTTTCCACATTTTTTTTGCAAACACAAATTAATTTTAGTTTTTCATAAACACAAAATAGTTATATGTGTGTGTTTTATAATTTGAATTTGTTTTATCTATATATATGTGTCTAAAAAGAGATTTATGTGAATCAAATATGACGATGATGACGAACACAATAGCAACAACAACAACCAAAAGAAAAACAATTTAATTCAAAAGTTATGTATGCAAACCTCCACTATTAAATTTCACTGAGGAAAAAATGAAGGTCACTCTTTGGTGCCTCCCATAATTTAGCACATAGACTCGATCCTCTGCTACTCCCTTAGTGCTCTGGATTGCATCTCTTCCTCTGCGAGCTGCTCGACTTTCTCCAAGATATAATTCTCATCATTCCCGTAGCCATAATATGAACTAGCATCAATTCACTTATAAATCTCATACCTAGACCTCCTCTTCTTCACGTCAAGGGGGATTATCGAATAGTTCGTTGAGGTCGGGGAGGAATTTGGTAGTCTCGAAGTATCTATAATAGGGGCCCTTGCTGGTGGAACTGGGAAAATAAACTTCATTCCCTTCCAAGTTCGTCATCTTGGCCCCTACTTTGGAATAATTATGACTGCCAAGCTCTACTATAAGAGCTTCCCAATGCCCCTTTTTCATGATCATCAAGAAAGGAACCTTGGTGGATTTCTTAATTATAGTACTTTGTCAACCTAAATAATGACCTAAGGCCCATATTGTGTATTTAATAGAATTTAAGAAGCACATTTGGAAAAAAAAAGTGATGATCCATAAACTTTTATAGCGTGCCTCATCGTTGAATATTAAACATTTACTTGGCCTCAACCTACTCCTCCATGATATCCTCACTCATGTATTTACTAAGAATATCCCATTTCTTCTTCTTGAAAACCATCTTATTGATCTCTTTCTCATCTAGAAGGGGCACATGGGAAACAAAATCTCACTCTCTATGCTGCTAGCTTCCCTTGTCCTACTCTCCCATTTTTTTTGCCACTTCCTCGAACAAGACCAACTTAACGACATCGACCTCCCCATTGTTGATTGTCAAATTGACCTCCCTCTTGACAGAATCAATCCTATACCACTCCCTTAGGGCTCTGACCTACATTTCCTCCTTCACGGGCTGCTTGACTTTCTTCGAGATACCATCCTCATCATCCCTGTAGCCATAATAAATGATGTCGATTCACTTGTAAATGTCATACCTATACCTCCTCTTCTTTGCCTCAAGGGGATTATCTAGAAGATATTTCAGGATGTAGGGGAGGAATTTTGTAGCCCCACTTGTACAATTGGTTTTTGGAAGATTGTAACATGCCCTATTCCAACAACCGATTGTACAAGTGGGGCTAGGAAATTCCCCCCCAACGTCGAAGAGATATTTGATAATCCCCCCAAGGAAAATAAGAAGAGGTGTAGGTATGATATGTGCCAACAAATTGTTTCCAGTTATTATGGCTACATGGATGAAAATGATAGTATCTTAGAAAAATTCGAGTGACCCATGAAGGAGGAGATGCGGGCTAGAGAACCGAGGGAGTGGTAGAGGATCCGGTCTCTCAATGGGGAGCCATGTTGATGGTAAAGAGTGGGGAGGTCATTTCCGTTAAGATGATCCTATTCCATGAAGAGGAGAATGTGGTGGGAGAATTGTGAGAGAAGGACAAGGGAAACTAGAAATAGAGAGAGTGAGAGTTTGTTTCCCATGTGCCCCTTCTGAATGAGAAAGAGATTGAGTGCATGGTTGTGGAGAAGAAGAAACCTGAGCTTCTTAGTAAATATGGGCCTTAGGTCATTCTTGAGGTTGACAGAGTATTATAATTAAAACATACACCAAGGTTCCTTTCTTGTTGATTAGATAAAAAGGGCACTTAGAAGCTTTGATTGTAGATCTTGGAAGTCCTAATTATTTCAAAGTAGGGGATAAGATGACGGACTTGGAAGGGAAACAAGTTGATGTTCCCAGTGCCACTGACAAGGGCCCCGATGACAAATACTTTGAGGCTACACAATTCCTCCCCGACCTCAAAGAGCTATTCGATAAACCCCCTTCATGCGAAGAAGAGGAGGTCTAGGTATGAGATTGACAAGTGAATTGATGCTAGTTCATATTGTGGTTACATGAATGATGAGGATGGGATCTTGGAGAAATTTGAGTGGCTCGTGAAGGAGGAGATACAAGCCAAAGCGATGAGGGAGTGGTAAGGGATTGAGTGATTGCCTCCACAAAGCACAACCTTCAGAAAACTTTAATTGCAAAGGTTTACATACGTACTTTGCCAATTAAATTGTTTGTCGGTGCATTTTTATGTAACAACCGCACCGGTGTGCTTTCAATCGCACCGGTGCGCTATAAACAATATAACATAAATGCATATTAGGGATGATTTTAGGGACTAAATTTCCCTCATAGGCTAATTTTCCATGGTTTTTCCAAAAAACGAGATTCGCTATTTTAAAAATAATTCACCCAAATTCTATAGGATAAAATTATTTTACCTTAAAAATTGCCAAAATTTTATAAAAACTATATAAAATCCTTAGAAATTTGAATATTTTTACAAAATTATCGCCAATCATTTATAGTTGGCATATGAAGGATTAGTAAGATTCGCCAAGGTTTCTACATTTTAAAATAATTTTTCATCCTTAAAATCATCCCTGATGCATATTATGTTTTTTCATATCATGTTGACATTGTTGTTGTTTGATTTATAAAATGTATTATGAACATGCTAATGATTTCTCCTTTTTTAAATTAAATTTGAGATGTATCACTCATTAGAATTTAGAGTTGGCATACAATGTTTAACTTTAGTTTTATGAAATTGTTTGATTTGGATTGTATTGCAAAAAATTATAACCATTAATGCCATATAATGTTTAATTCTTCTTCAAGTTGAATTGTTTGTTCTCCAACAAGATACAATAAGTTGATTAAACATGTTTACAAAGAAAAATTATAAATATGACGAGTGAAACAATTATGATTTGAATAATTATGTCATTTTCATATATTGTAATAATAACATTATGATATAATTATTCATTGATAATGATAATGATGTAATAATAATGTTCTTTTATTAATTTTTATTATTCAAAGATTACAAGACAAAACTATAATATAATCATTTACTAAAATCACAATTATTGTATTTAATTTTTCCAAAGATTTTATTAATTTATATTATTCAACCATTATAACATATTAAATTTATTTAGTTAAGTTTAAATTATTAAATATAAAGAATATATAATAATAAATTTTGATCTATACACTTTCAATGAAATGGTTTTACAATTTTTAACTCTATTACCAACTTTATGAATCTTCTATTAAAAAATATGTAAACATATGTCACTATTAGTTGAATCTTCTATTAAGAAAAATATGCTAAGTATTGTATTTCGTTGATTTTGTATTAACATGTATGCAAATATTGGATTTGGTTGATGAATGAAAAAATTAATTTGAATAATTACTCTTATGAAATGTTATTTTTTCATTTATTTTATTGATAATGTTATAACAATTGTTCATAATTTAATTTATAATTGTTATGTTTCAAAAATTTGTTATTTAAAAATTATAATTAATTAAATTTAAATTATTAAAATGAAAACGAAAGCATTAATAATAATGAATTTTAATATACACAATTTGCTTTAAATGACTTTATGATTTTTTGGTGTACCACCAACTTTATGAATCTCCTTATAAGGGAGTCTAAGTATTAGATTTGATTAGTGAAGAAAATAATTAATTTGTTAAGGTTAAAAGAATATTGAATTAATCAATTTTATATTAATATTCAAATTTATAAAAATATTAATAAAACTTAATAAATAAAATAAACAAAAGTCCCTGTGTAGATGTTATAAGACTTAGTCCCCATCTTTGATGTAATTATTGTAACATGCAACCAACCACTTTATAAAACAAATGTCGAATTAAGCAATACATTTACATATGTTCCATTGAAAATCCAAAAATACATTTACTCAATCTCTGACACACCCAGCCCCCTAATCCTCTCTTAGGCTGGTGGGATGTTAAAATTTCCTCCTTTCCACTTATTTAATTTGTCTCAATGAACTCCATAGATGGATTCTAATCATTAAGAGCTTTCCAACGACTATAGCTATGTTCAATTATGAGCTATGGATTGAAAGTTACAACCTCTCGAAGTCTCCAAGCCCTCAATGTCAAAATCACCTTACGACCACTTGGCATCCGTATGACTTCTTGCCACACATGCCATCCAATGTGGCACTAACATATCTTCTTCCACCTAGCCTAATGGCCCTCCAGGTCATCTACTCCAATCACTTGGGATGCTTTTTTTGTTTTGGGTATTCTACTCCCATGAAGCATCAAACACCCCAACACCGAATGTTCTGACGACAAACATCCCATCGACCCATTCCCATATCTGATGCCTCTTGGATCTCACCTTTGAAGACTATGATCATGTCGACACTCCAACTTACACGATAATTAATTTCCACCCTTATCGAATATGGTGAATATGTGGGTCCCACTCAGATCCACGATTGCGGTTTCATACCACCTACCTATCGATCAATGAATGTCATTTGGCCTTAAGATATCATCATCGTTGACACATATCCAAATCCTCACGTCTAGAACCATACTCAACATCCTTTGACGAATGAATAGGATATAACAACATCTATATTTGACGGTCTATATTGTGATCGAAGACATAATGGATTCCAGACCCTTCAATACCACTATTGTCCCATTAACCATTGATCTGGTGACACCTATCACTCTTAGAGACATGTTGGCTACCAAGATGGCATGCCACGTCGACATGATGTCATCATCCCACTTTCCATTTGGATGGAACCTATAACAATCTACGACAAAGATCTATATGTTGATCAACGACTTTCATCTCTCTTAAAGATCATCGTCATCATCGAAAACGATCTTTGGAACCCAATGTCCAACTTTTCCCATCTCCTATTCCCAATGACAATATGCCTGGTACCATCGGTATAGATCTTGTTGAGGTTTCTATTGACAAATCGATAGTTCTCATCTCATCTTGAGGTCTTTGTCATCGTCAAACTTCTCTCAAGTCCCATCACTCGATCACTCCCAACGACAATACCTTCCCAGACGAAGGGTTGATATCTACTAGCCCACCAAATCAATGGCCGTAAAATCTCCCGAGTCAATGCAGGGTTTTTCCACTAGTTCATGCTCCGATTTTGGCACTTATCCAATTTCAGGGGTCTTTCAAGGATGTTACCAAGTCTTCAGAAGTTAGAAAACTTCTCTAAGAAGTCAAAAAATTGCTCTAGAAGTCAGTTAATTACAACCGTTGGCTGTGGGATGAGTGTGAGCCGTCGATGTCAGTTCAACGTTCGACAATTCGAGAGTGTGGTGGTCATTTGGAGTGAGAATCCTAGAGTTAATCAAAACCATTGGCTATGGGATGAGTGTGAGATGTTGATCTCATTTCAACGTTCGACAGTTTGAGAGTGTGGTAGTCATCTGGAGAGAGAAGCCCCGAAGCCCGAAGCCCAAATTTAATCACAACCATTGGTTGTGGGAGGAGTGTGATCCATCGACTTTAGTTCGACATTCGGCAGTCCGAGAGAATTGTGATTTGGATTTGTGGTAAATCCCAAAGCCCGAAGTCCCAGAGTCTCGGATTTGATCTCAGCAGTAGGTCAAGGAGGAAAGTGTGGACCGTTGATCCCTGAACTCTTCGAGAGTTCACTAGTTCGATAGTCTGGGATATTTGAGGGTTGGACTTGTGGAAAGCCTGAAGCCAGGAGTTTTGAAGTGAATCACCATCATAGATCATGAATAAGGGAAGAAAATCCCCACCAGCCGTCAGATTTGGATGTAAGAGATTGGAGAGAGGAAGGATAGGGAGAAGACCTACACCCACTGGGCAAGGTCACTTTATGACCGAATTTGGCTGGTAACCACTTTGAGAGTTTGGAGTGTTAAAAAGGTGAATGTTCACAAAGCACCGAAGTTTTGGAGCTAGGGATAAGACTTACACACTCCGGTCAAAGTCACTTTATGACCGAATTCGATCGGTAACCACTCCAGGAGATTGGAGTGTTGAAAAGGTAAATGTTCACGAAGCGTCGAAGTCCTGGAGCTTCAGATAACGCCTTTTAGTTGAGGGCTTGGTTCTAGCCCGAGGTCACATGAGATTTCTGCCAAAGAAAAAGGGGCTAGCTCCTGTGGTTTTGATTCTATGTGAAAGGGGCTTAGAGTAAAGTACCTGTGGGTTTTGTTGGACCTGCATAAGGAAATAAAAAGGGCATGTGTACATTAAGAGAGCTTCCAACATAGATTTGAGAGCTAATTCGACTCCAAAATAAAATCCGAAGACCGAGAGGTCACGTGAGCCCCTAGGAGGAGTGGGGGTTTGCATCATAGAAATTTGTCTAAGACCATTAGGAAGGATAAGTACATGTATGAGCAAGGAAGGGGCAGAGAATCCATGCATAAATCTTGGGAAGAATTAATGGACAATTTTTAAATATCCATAAATGTTTTCTCAAGACTCATAATTAAGCATGGAAGTAGGTGTTGGAAAGGTCTTAGACAGTAGAATATAACTGTTCACCCATAAAATTGATCTGGGTGGCCATTTTTTTAGGAAATCAAAAGAAAGAATTATGATGCATTATTGAATCAGAATTGTACATAATTTCATGAATTTGTTAAATCAATTAGCCTAACAAGTTTTGTTGGTTTCACATTTTGTAGAGTTAACAACAATTAGATCATAACAAGATCAACACAAAGTTCAAAATCATGGAAGATACACAGGGGGATTACAACAAGGAAGATGAAATCAAAGGGATGTATGTCAATATGGGTAATGAAGGTACAAACTCAAATGGACAAGGAGAAGAAAATGAAGAAAACATGAACTTGGTAGAGACAATTAAAAGTTTGCAAAAGGATGTCCAAAGATATAAATATGATAATGAGAGGCTTATGAAATCCAAGGAGCAGCAGGAGGGATTAAACATAAAGTTAATGTGGATCTTGGATAAAATAGAAAAGAAGATGGATAAGAAGAATGACTCAAGCAAATCAGGAAGTCAAAGGTCTCATGATGAGAGGATAAGAACAATAAGTGTTGGTAAACATCGCCATCACTCCCCAAGGCATTCCACTAGGAGAGCACATAGTAGTTCAAGTCCATCCCTTATCAGGAAACATAAGAGGAGGTATGGGGTGGATGAAGGACAAGGAGAAATGAACAAAATTGAGCCTCCTACATTTGATGGTGAGCACAAGAAGGATGAATATGCAAAGACATGAATTCTAGGCATGAGTAAGTATTTTCAATTGCATAATTACTCTTCACATGCCGAATGAAGAATTTCCATCTATCATCTCAAGGGAAAGGCATCCATGTGGTGGGACCAATTTTTGCATGTGTAACAAATTGATGAGAAAAATGTTACTTGGAGGGAATTCAAGAGGTATTTTCAAAAGAAATACTTGACTAAGAGATATTATGACAAGAAAATGAAGGAGTTATTTGAACTCAATCTTGGGAGTATGACCATAGATGAATATGAAAGAACGTTTTTAGAACTGCTAAAGTATCAAGGAAGAGTTAGTTAAGATTCAGAGTTATTTGAGTGGGCTGCCATCATTTATCCGTGAGAAGCTACAATATGATGATCCCAAAACATTGGAGGAGACCATAAGGAGAGCTAAATTCCTTTATGATCAACATATAGGAAGGCCAAATTTCCAAAAATCTTGGGAAGACAAGAAGAAAAACAAGATGGAACAAAGGAAAAAGGGGACTAAACCACCATTTTTCAGAAATAATCCTCAGGAACAACCAGCTTCTAGAGAAACCAGAATGACCGAGACAGTGGGGAAAAGACCAAAGAAACCACCTATTCAATGTTGGGGTTGTAGGGGAGATCATATATATAGAGATTTTCCTCACATAGGTGAAAAAGTGAGGACTTTTCACAATGTACAACAAGATGATACAATGGAGGACGTGGGCATAAATGTACCTAGGATCTATGCAGCTCTGGACAACAAGCAAGTTGAGTTTCAATCACATATGATTGAATTGGAAGGTAAGATCAACAACAAAACCATTGTTATTTTAATTGATTCATGAGATATTCATAGTTATATAGTTCCTAAGATGGTGGAAATATTTCATTTTCCAAGAAGCAATATTGGAAAATCTTGGTTGGTGCAGATGGCTAACAGAGCTAAAAGAAAAATTAATGAGATGGTTAAGGAATTCCCAATGAATATGAATGGACTTAGCACCAGGGAAACTTTGAACATCATACCTTTAGGGTACTATGAATATCTAATTGGTATGGATTGGTTGGATCAACACCATGCTATCCTAGACTGTTATAATAAGACATTTATTTTCTTGGATGAGGAAGGGAACCTAAGGACAATACAAGGAAATTCCCAAGCCAGTAACCGTCATATAAATTTCAGCATTGCAGCTGAAGAAAAGTTACAAAAAAGAGTGTCAAATATTTGTGGCACATATGGAAGAGACACATAAAGATAAGGTGTCAAATATTGAAGATTATGCAGTCCTAAAAGAGTTTGAAGAGGTATTTAAAGAAATACCAGTATTACCCCCTTAAAGAGACATTGATTTCTCCATAAATTTGATGCCTGGAGCAGCCCCAAGATCCAAGACCCCTTACAAGATGAGTACACAAGAATTGAAAGAATTGCCAATGCAACTTGAAGAGATTTTGAAGAAGGGGTATATACGCCCAAGTGTGTCATCTTGGGGTGCCCCAGTATTATTTGTGAAGAAAAATGATGGAACATTGATACTTTGCATTGACTTCAGGCAGTTGAATAAGGTAACTATGAAGAATAAGTATCCTTTGCCAAGGATCGATGACCTCTTTGATCTGTTGAAAGATGAAAAAATATTCTCCAAGATTGATCTCAGGTAAGGTTATAATCAGGTAAGAATCAAAGAAGAAGACATCAACAAGACTGCTTTCAGAACAAGGTATGGGCATTATGAGTTCACAGTGGTGCCATTTGGGTTATCAAATGCACCAATTGTATTCATATGTTTAATGAATGATATTTTCAGAGAATACTTAGATAAGTTTGTCATTATATTTTTAGATGACATTCTTATATATTCTAAGTTAGAGGAAGAGCATGAAAAACACTTGAGGATGGTATTACAGGTATTAAGGGACAATTAGCTGTATGCCAAATTGATCAAGTGCTCATTTTATTAGAAGCAAATTCATTATTTGGGACATATCATTTCATAGGAAGGGATAACAGTGGATCCTGAGAATATAGAGGCCATTAGAGGATGGCTGACACCAAATAATGTGACAGAGGTCAAATCATTCATGGGCCTTGTAGGAAACTATAGGAGATTTATTGAAGGATTCTCAAAGATTGCACACTCGAACACTTCCTTGCAAAAGAAGGGAGTGAAGTTTCAATGGACATTAGATTGTGAAAAGAGTTTCCAATACTTGAAGCATTTATTAACAAGTGCTCCAATACTAAGGATTGATTATATAAATGAGGACTTCATTGTATGCACTAATGCATGTAAAGAAGGGCTTGGTGGGGTCCTCAGTCAAAATGGGTATGTGGTATGTTATGAATCAAGGAAGTTGAAGGAGCATGAAAGACACTATGATACTCATGATTTGGAGTTGGAAGCCATAGTGCATGCCTTGAAGATGTGGAGGCACTACCTCATGGGGAAAAGGTTCAAGTTGAGGACATACCATAATGGTATGAAATATTTATTTTGAAAACCAAATCTAAATTCCAGGCAAAGCAGGTGGTTAGAATTTATCAGTGAATATAACTATGATATAAAGCATATCAAAGGGAAAGAGAACAAGGTGGTTGATGCACTTAGAAGAAGGGTGCATGAGTTGCATGCTACAACCATTAACATGTACCAATCAGATTTTAAAGATAGAATATTATTGGCTGCAAAATCATATTTGAAATACATGGAAATAATAGCAAAATTACAGTAAGGTATTTTGCAGCAGAAAATTGAAGACTATAAGTTAGAAAATGATGAAATTCTCATGTACAGGGGAAAAATTTACGTACCAAATTCCCAGGAATTGAATATTTTGATATTGAGAGAAATGCATAATGTAACTTATGCTGGGAACCCAAGTTATCATAAAACTATTGCAGTTGTCAAGAGCCAATATTATTGGCCAGGCATGAAGAAAGAAGTTGTTGATTTTATTGTCAGATGTTTGGTGTGTCAAAAGGCCAAGGTTGAGCATAGACACCCAATTGGTTTGCTACAACCATTACCCATTCCTGAGTGGAAATGGGAAGTTGTAACAATGGGTTTCATCGCCAAACTTCCCAGAACAAACAAACATCATGATTCTATCATGGTAGTGGTGGATAAGCTTACTAAAGCTGCCCATTTTATTCTAGTAAAGCTCACTCACAAGGAAGCCAACATTGATGATACTTATATGAGAAAAATTGCTCGACTACATGGTATGCCCAAGACAATTGTGTCCGACAGAGATCCAAAATTTACATCAAATTTTTGGAAATGATGATTTAAGGGATTTGCAACAAATTTGAATTTTAGCACAACTTATCATCCGGAATCAGATGGAAAAACAAAGAGGGTGAATCAAGTGATTGAGGATATGTTGAGGATGTATGTGATGGATAAAACATCAAACTGAGAAGACTACCTACACTTAGTAGATTTTACTTATAACAATGGGTACCACACATCTGTAAAGATGAGCCCATTTGAGGCACTTTATGGTAGAAGGTGCAACACACCGGTAAGCTGGGACAACCCAATAGATAGAACAGTGGTTGGGCTAGAATTACTTAGGGAAATGGAAGAGAAAATGTTGAAAATAAAACATAATTTAAAGGATGCTCAAGACAGGCAGAAAATCTATGTTGATAAGGGAAGAACTCACATGGAATTTAAAGTGGGTGACCATGTATTCTTGAAAGTAAAGGCCAACAAAAGTTCCCTGAAGTTGGTAAATTTTTCAAAGTTGGAATCTCGTTATTGTGGGTCGTTTGAAATACTAGAGAGGATTGGGCCTGTAGCATACATGCTTTCTTTTCCTACATCAATGTCTATTCATAATGTATTCCATGTATCATTGCTCAAAAAATATATACCTGATGCTAATCATGTCATTGGTTGGAATGTTATTTAGGTGGACCAAGAAGGCACCTTTCAAGTGCATCCAATGTGCATATTGGATTGGAAGATCAAGCAACTTCGGAATCGAGCCATAGAGTTGGGAAACGTCCAATGGATCTAGTATTGTCCTGAAGATGCAACTTGGGAGCACGAGGATGCTATGCACGGAAAATACCCACGTCTTTTTTAGGATTTTTGAAATTTTGACTGTATATGTGTATATATTGCACTGAGGACAATGCATAAATAAGGGGGAGTGGAATGTAATACCCTTAGGTCGAACCCCAACTATAAATGTAAATACAAATGTACTTAAGCTAGTGAGTTGGGATGCAGAAAGGACAATATATTTGTAATGTAAACGTAAATGTATTCACATGCAAATATTAATGAAAAACACATCACTGCGACATCCCAACTATGTAAAAGAGTATGGGGGACTAAACTATACTAGTTAGAGAAAGGGGGCTAAAAGTCAAGGATAAGGGGCTAAGCTAGGGAGCTTAAGCCAAAAATGAATATTATATTAATATTCCTTAAAGTATAAAGTATGAATGATTGTTTTATCCTAAGTTCTAAGGATGGGGACAAGTGGGCCAAAGTAGTTTCTCAACATGACAAGTGTCAAATTAGGAGCATGCATACACATGGTTTGGACTTAGTTCATTTGGATAACATTCCACCATTTTTTAACTCACGAATTTCAGCTTTCCTCCGATACCTTTCTGTTACTATCATTGTTCCTTTACCGTACCTAAACCAATACCATACCTGTACCTGTACCTACACCTAGTTATATTAGGATTTTCACTGAAGAAGCGGGTTGTTAAGACTATGGGATACTAAAGAGGCAGGTTGTCAGGCCCGTGAGTAATTATCTCTAGGTGAGAGAATTACTGGGAATTTATTTCTCGAAGGTGTCAAACTGTAGCTACATGACTCTGAGACTTCATGTTCGGCCTGTTGCTGAAGCTTTGGAAAGGGAGTGGGGTAGCCGAAGGACTGCTGATCAGAGAAGGGGCACATTTACTGGGGTGGAACATGCATGCGGGGAATGAGGGACTGTAGGTTGTTAATTTGAGCTGGCACCTGTGACAAAGTTTTTCTTGTTGTCTGAGTTACATCAGCTTGGTTAGGAATTCCTTTACTGAGGTGGATTTTAGTCCCAACTCGGGGGTGACCGAATACTAAGAGTTTTGAGAAGTGTGGTCTAAGGATGGGAGGAACATGGAAGGTTTGCACACAATTGGTGATATTTTTACCAAGATAAGTGTCAATTGTGTGTTAAATCACATGCTACATTATTATTTATGCGTTCATTTTTATGGGTTTTTCCTGTGTATATTGCATGTGTATTTATATTATTATTATGTAAGAATCTATGTATTTGCAAAGTTTGTGTATGTTTAAATTTGGTATACAGTTCGAAAATTTTTCATGGCATAGCTGAGTTGGACCCTGGGGATGTTACAATATGGTATAAGAGCTACATTTTTCAACATTGATCCTGGTTGGGATGAGCAAGTTGAATTGAAGCAAAGGTTCACAGAGAATTGATTTTTAAGTGGCCAAATTTCAAGTTACAGTGCGTCTATGGTAAAACTTAGAAGCAATTGCGTGGAATTGGGAAAAATCCCCAATTTATTTTGATAAATTCATTGGAAATTTGAGAAATTTGGCCAAGTGGAGGTGTAGCTATTCGAGAAAGCAATTAGTGGCCAAGGAATCGAACCTGTAGTGGAGAGATCAAAGGTTGAGCCCTTGAAATATTGATAAACCACAAAAACCATTGATTTGGGCCGGAAGATTAGATTTGGGCTGAGGGATCAAACCCAGACGAGAGGAGAGCGCACGATAGAGGACATCAGATCCCAGTCATTGGATCTGAGCATAGGAGAATGATAACCATCGATCGGAGTTATTGATCCATAAGTATTGGCCAAATCAGAGTGAATCTCAACCATAAATTCCATCATGGAACATGAGCCGTAGATCTCACATTTCAGAGATTTGACACTTCGGGAAAAAATGACCCTTCTGTCTTCAGGAGGAGAAATCCCTTAAGAAACGCAAGGTTTAACCCTACAAGTTGTTAAGACTTCACAGTTTCGGCATAAGTCATGTGTGAAGTTTAAAGGAGGATTTATTGAGGATTGAACACTAATGGTCAAGATCCGTTCGGGAGTCCATAGAAGAGTGGACAATTGTTGGATCAGAAGGAGTTGTGCGAGGGTTAATTGGAGAAGTCCTTTAGACTTCATGCATTCAGGAGTTTTGGAGTGTGAAGAACTCGGGACCCCCAAATTCTCAAAGGCCAGAGTAAATCGTGGTCATTTGATTTTTGAGGACATGTGTCAGCAAATCATGTACTCTAGTGTAAAAACTCTCCAGAGGAAGTTAGGAGTGGTGACTCTAGAGTGGAGGACCCCCGAAGTCCCAAATCCCCGTAGTTCATGTGGTTCATCCATCTGCAAGGACATGCGTCATCAGATCAGAAGATCCAGAGGATAGACACTCCAAGAGAATAAAGGGAAGATAAGTTCGATCTCTCCGGAGTCCCGAAGTCTAGAGTTGATCAAGATTGTAAATCAAAGGAAGGACACATGACAACAGATCTGGAGGTCCGAGACTTCGACGAAAACATAGTTCTTTTTTGTGAAGACTTGCGAAGGCTGGAGTCAATTCCAGTCATCCATTGGAGGAGGACGCATGGCGACAGATCCCAAGTTTGGGGACTTGGCACTTCGACAGATTTTTCGTTTTCATGTAGATAGGGAGAAAAAACTCCGAAGTCCCGAAATAATTTTGACCATCGATCAGGAAGGGGACACGTGGAGGAAGGATAAGCCTTTCATCTTTTCGGCATCGAAAGATCCGAGAGGTTGTGTTGTAAGAAATTTTCAAAGCCTGAAGAGAATAGATCAGAACCATCCATATATCGGATCTTGAGGACCTTTGATATGATACTTGGCGTAATTGCCTTTTGGGGATCCGAGAGATTTGTGAAAATACATTGTGGAGAAATCATCGAAGCCCAGAGTGAGACAAAGGCATAGAGCCATCGATTTGGCAGTGGATTAGAAGCCATATGATCTATCTTTTTGGCAATCGACGCTTTGCAGGTGTTGTGTGTGTTGGTGAGATCAAAATAAATCATTGAAGCCCGAAACAACGGATTTGGAGCCGTTGATCTCAATACTCATTGAAGACTATTGATCTTGCTGCCTAGTGTTTGGTAGTTCATGGATTTCACATTTAGAGGTGACAAGGGATAAAAAGTACCGAAGTCCCAAAACTTTCAGGGATTGAAGGTTTGGCCCTTGGTCTCTGGGGAGGCTTTGCTACTGCTCGAGGCTCCCGAAAAAGAGAATTTTCATTTGGGAAGTGGGTTAAGGATATGTGTATTAAATTCTTGGGCTTGGATGGATCCTGTGAGCTAACTTAAGCTCTCGACTAGAACGATCCTATACCGGGAGGTTGCATGGACCCTGGGAGAGGTTGGGGTCTACGTCAAGTGGTATCGGAGCCCAAATTAAGCTCTGTGTGAAAGAAAATTCATAATCATGCCACCCAGAAGACTTGGAGAGAGACTCATAGCACATCCAAGCATGGAACGAGAGATGATGAAACTTTGTGTGAGATTAGATGCCATGTAGATAGCGCAGAGAAGAGAACCTAATGTCGGTGACATCAGCGAAGATGAGAGTGAAGAAATGGAAGTGGAAGGAGTTGCAGGAGAGACACTGCAAAGAAATGCTTGTTGAAATCACTTGTAAAAATGGGAGCTAGAGAAAAAATTGAAGTCCCGATGTATGAAGGAAACTTGGATGTTGAGGAGCTGCTAGATTGGATACATGATTTAGAAAAGTAGTTCGATTATGAATATATTGAGGATGAAAAGAAGGTGAAGCATTCTGTTACCAGATGGAAGGGAAATGCAACGCTATGGTGGGATGAATTGCAAGTTGAGATAAGGCATAAAGGTAAGTAAAAAATAAAAAAATTGGGATATAATGGTGGCTAAATTGAAAGCTAAGTTCATACCCAAATACTATTAGATAAATTTGTTTAGGAGGTTGTAGAACTTGAGATAGAAAGGCTTGACAATGAAGGAGTACACTAAGGAGTTTTACAGACTGAACATCAAAGAAAGACAGTGAGAGAGCGATGAGGAAAATGTTTCCAGGTAAATTAATGGCCTAAGGTATGAAATCCAAGAGGAAGTCAATATGATGACAATGAGAACGGTGGAAGATGCTTATCAGGTAGCATTGAAAGTAGAAGAGAAGTTGGTCAGGAAAAAAAATCTAGTGAAATAGAGGAAACAGTCCAAGCAGAGGCAAGGGAATTGTCCAAGAGATGTTCCAGAAACCCAAACCTGAAGCAGGAAAGTATCATATTCATACAGAAAAGGGAGGAATTTCCATAGGTGGAAAATATGGTGGCATAAACTCTTTTCCTCGAGGAAGAGGAAGAGGCAGAGGAGAAGTGAAATGTTATGCCTATGGAAAGGTAAGGCATATGTCTTAGGAATATCCTAAGAGGAATAAGAAAGGAGGAGTTGGAGAAGCTCACATTTCTAGAGCTCAAAGAAGGAATGTTGAGGTAGAAGAAGTGGAAGATGGGAAATCCCTCATGATGAGGAAAGTTCTCTTAAAACTAGAGAAAAAATCCAAAGAACCAGTTCAGAGAAACAATATGTTCAGGACTTCGTGCAGGACCAAAGACAAGGTATGAAAAGTAATCATAGACAATGGGAGCACTGATAATTTGGTATCCATAGAAATGGTGGAAAATATGGAGTTGGAGACAACTTCACATCCGAACCCGTACAAGGTATCATGGTTGCAGAAGGGACACCAAGTCATGGTAAGTCGACAGTGCAATATTGAGTTCAAGATGAGAAGTTATAAAGATGAGATTCTGTGTGATGTAATACCCATGGATGTTTTTCATGTTTTGTTGGGAATACCGTGGGAATTTGATAGAAATTTCATACATTATGGGCGGAAAAATACTTACACCCTTGAGAAGAATGGTTGTACACACATGTTACTGCTAATGGAGGATAATAAAGTGAAGGAATAAGATAGCCCAAGAATATTTCTCATGAGTGGGAAGGAACTCTTGAATGAATTCAATAAGGAACAGGAGATGCATTTTGTTGTGGTGAGAAATCCCGGAGTCATCCTTATGAGTAGTTCTGTGGATGATCTTCCTGAAGAGATTTAGGAACTGTTGGATAATTTTGTTGATATTATGGTGGATGGGTTACCTCGTTCTTTACCACCCATTAGGAGTATTAATAATCACATTGACCTTATTCTAGGATCAAGTTTTCCAAACAAAGCAACATATAGGTTGACACCTCAAGAAAATGAAGAGGTCAAGAATCCATTCTGAGTGACATTTGGTTATGAAATACCGTGGGGCTCTACACAGATACATCCAGACTGAAATGGATTTTCTGGACATCTCATCACTCGGTGCTGCTTATCGATATGCTGTTAAAATTGAGCAGAAATTTAAGCACCAGAACAAATGGAAATTCGAGTCTGCAAATATGCAACAACCAAAGTATGACAAAGATGACCCTAACAAAAAGTCTCCTGAAAACCAGTCCAAGACACAGGAAAAGAAAGGTCACGAGAAGACAAAAAGGACACCAGAAAATGGTGTGATTTCCAAAAAATCCCCTAGCACAACACCGATGAATGATGCTCAAAATAGTCATTGGTGGCCGAGATCAAAGACAAGGAGACGAACCCTGATTCAGAATCTAATTCTGAAAATACTGGTAAAGGACAGGTCATTGACGCAAACCCCACTGCTATTGTCACAACTGCAACAATTCAACCAGAAGAAACAACAGATCCTGAAGAGGGGGAGCACCTTTTTCATTCACAGATGTGGGTGAAGGGGACCCAACTGCATTTTATTGTTGATAGAGGAAGCCAAAAAAACCTCATCTCAGCAGAGGTCATCAAACAATTGGGATTGTCAACAACACCACACCCACAACCATACAACATTGGGTGGCTTTGGCAAGGACGAGATCTCCGTGTCAGCCAACATTGTCGATTGTCATATGACATCCAACCCTTCAAGGATGAGGTATTATGTGATGTTTCCCCACTAGATGTCTATGATGTTCTCTTGGGCCAACCATATATGTGGAGATGCCATGTTATTTATGAGTCTCGACCCCATAGTGTCATTGTTACTTTGGGGGGTCATCTCTACAAAATACCAGAGGTAGTTCTGACTACTGCTCCACCTAAAAAGTGCCGCAAGGTAGTATCTCATACTGCAAAATTCAGCTTCTTCACAATGTTTTCAAAAGGAGAACAAAAGGACACTGCAACCACTACAACCTTACCCCAAGCACCTTCTATCCAACATAATAAGGTCGACAAGGCTGCAATAAAGTGCAAAGATTAATTTTGCACATCGTCCTCTCATGTATCTTGACTTGTTGAACAACCTCAAACTCAACAGGTTCGTGACAAATTTCCACAAACTGAGCAGCGCGACGTCTCCAACAAGACAAGCAACTCACCAAGATGTAGATTCGACAAACATTTTTCTCTCTCCCCCGAGAACTCAACGCAATGGAGACCATTGCTTCCTAAGGAGAGAGGATTGATCCAGGTGGATATCGGTGGCCACCCACCTTTTCCAAATGGCTCAAAACAGTTTTCTGGCAATTTTGGCAATTTACTATTTTAGCAGGTTTTAACTTTCGGGGCCATTTTGAGGGCCCAAATGAAGGTTTTTCGAGATCAAGGTTCTTAATGATATCCAAAGACATAATTGAGACCACAAAGTGAATCTCCTCGATGATACCTTTCCAACGAGCTATCACATGCCTAAAATGGATATCTTATGCAAAATTTATGACCCCGAGAAGTTGATGTACTCAGTTACCCAAACGGGGCCCACATGACTTTTGGCGCTTCATCTCCTAGGGTTAGGTTTTTGGATGTCTAGGGTTTTTGGAATTCCTGCTTATTGTAAAAAGGCCTTCAGAGCCTC